>WNWK01035202.1:0-19934 GCA_009830355.1 Cherax destructor | reverse complement strand
CCAGCTCCTGGCCCCCCCTCTTCTTTTCCTACTGAGTCTCTGCTCTCCCTGCTCCATGAGCTTTATCCCTCGTTTTAAAACTTGAGGGTTTCCCTGCCTCCACTATATCTTTTTTAGACTATTCCACTTCCTGACTCTCTTGGCTGAAAAAATGTTTCCACACCCCTTTTTGACTCATCTAGTCTTCAGCTTCCAGTTCTGTCCCCTTGTTTTTGTTCCTCTCTGGAACATCCTGTCATTTACCTTGTCGTTTCCCCCCAGTTTTGTATGTCGTTTCATGTCTCCTCGACCTTTTTTCCTCCATGTTTTGCCCTTTTTCCCCTCAACCTTTTTTTTTTTGGACAGCCCCTGAGTTGTGGAACAAACCCTTTAAACCCTTTTTGCACTTTCTCGTTTTTTTACGTTTACCAGGTGGGGTTCCAGACTGGTTCATATTCTATTGGGCCTGCTACCCCGGTGTGTGTCTTGGGATTCCTTGTGTGTGTGTGTGTGTGTGTGTGTGTGTTTTTTAAGTTGTATCACCTAGTTGTGGTTGGGGGGTCGGGGTCGGCTTTTGGGCCCCGCCTCTTGGCCCGCTACTGGGTCTCTCCCCTTCACCATAGCCTTATCTACCTCTTCAAACGAAGGGATCCCCCCCACTACACCCTTCCCAAGCTTTCCACTTGCCCACTCTGTGACTGAAGAAATATTTCCCTTCCCCCTGTGATTCATCGAGTCTTCAACTTCTAGCTGTCCCCCCATGCCCTGTGCCCATTTTGGAACATTCTGTCTCTGCCCACCTTGTCAATTCCTCTCAGTATTTTTTTGTCCATGTCTTCCCTTACTCCCCCTGTCCTCCAATTCGTCAGGTCGTTTTCCCTTAACCCTTTTCCCTCTGGACATCCCTTTTATACGGACTAGTCGTGTTGCAAACCTTTGCACTTTCTCTAGTTTCTTTATGTGCTTGGCTAGGTGTGGGTTCCAAACTGGTGCTGCGTACTCCAGTATGGGCCTAACGTACACAGTGTACAGGGTTCTGAACGATTCCTTATTAAGATGTCGAAATGCTGTTCGTAGGTTTGCTAGGCGCCCGTATGCTGCAGCAGTTATTTGGTTGATGTGTGCCTCAGGAGATGTGCCTGGTGTTATACTCACCCCAAGATCTTTTTCCTTGGGTGAGGTTTGTAGTCTCTGGCCCCCTAGACTGTACTCTATCTGCGGTCTTCTTTGCCCTTCCCCAATCTTCATGACTTTGCACTTGGTGGGGTTGAACTCCAGGAGCCATTTCCTGGACCAGTCCTGCAGCCTGTCCAGATCCCTTTGTAGTTCTGCCTGGTCCTCGTCCGATTGAATTCTTCTCATCAACTTCACATCATCTGCAAACAGGGACACTTCGGAGTCTATTCCTTCCGTCATGTCGTTCACAAATACCAGAAACAGCACCGGTCCTAGGACTGACCCCTGTGGAACCCCACTCGTCACAGACGCCCACTCTGACACCTCGCCACGTACCATGACTCGCTGCTGTCTCCCTGACAGGTATTCCCTGATCCAATGTAGTGCCTTCCCTGTTACCCCTGCCTGGTCCTCCAGCTTCTGCACTAATCTCTTGTGTGGAACTGTGTCAAACGCCTTCTTACAATCCAAGAATATGCAATCTACCCACCCCTCTCTCTCTTGCCTTATCGCTGTCACCCTGTCGTAGAACTCCAGTAGGTTTGTGACACAGGATTTCCCGTCCCTGAAACCGTGTTGGCCGTCGTTGATAAGCTCATTCCTTTCTAGGTGCTCAACCACCCTTCTCCTGACTATCTTCTCCATGACCTTGCATACAATACATGTCAGTGACACTGGTCTGTAGTTTAGTGCTACGTTCCTGTCTCCTTTTTAAAAATTGAACTACATTTGCTGTCTTCCAAACCTCAGGTAGTTGCCCTGTTTCGATAGATGTGTTGAAGATCGTTGTTAGGGTACACATAGCTCCTCTGCTCCTCTCTCAGGACCCATGGAGAGATGTTATCTGGCCCCATCGCCTTTGAAGTATCTAGCTCGCTTAGTAGCCTCTTCACTTCCTCCTCATTTGTGTGTATTGTGTCCAGCACTTGATGGTGTACCCTACCTCTCCTCCTTTCTGGAGGCCCTTCTATCTCCTCTGTGAACACCTCTTTGAATCTCATGTTGAGCCCCTCACACACTTCCCGGTCATTTCTTGTGACCTCCTCCTACCTTCCTCAGCCTGATCACCTGGTCCTTGACTGTTGTTCTCCTCCTGATGTGGCTGTACAGCAGCTTTGGGTCAGATTTGGCTTTCGCTGCTATGTCATTCTCGTACTGTCTTTGGGCCTCCCTTCTGATCTGTGCATATTCATTTCTGGCTCTACGACTGCTCTCCTTATTCTCCGGGGTTCTTTGCCTTCTGTACCTCTTCCATTCCCTTGCACACTTGGTTTTGGCTTCCCTGCACCTTTGGGTGAACCATGGGCTCATCCTGTCTTTTCGCTTCTCCTGTTACCCTTGGTATAAACCTCTCCTCAGCTTCCTTGCAAATTGTTGTCATATATTCCATCATCTCGTCTACTGACTTCCCTGCCATCTCTGTCCCACTGAACTCTGTGCAGGAAGTTCCTCATGCCCACATAGTCACCTTTCTTGTAGTTTGGCTTCATTTGTGCAGCCCTTCCTGCTTCCCCCTCCACTTGTAACTCTACTATGTATTCGAAACTTAGAATTATATGATCACTGGCCCCAAGGGGGCTTTCATGTGTGATGTCCTCAATATCTGCACTACTCAGGGTGAATACTAGGTCCAGTCTCGCTGGTTCGTCATTTCCTCTCTCTCTGGTAGTGTCCCTTACGTGTTGGTACATGAGATTTTCCAGTACCACCTCCAGCATCTTAGCCCTCCACGTTTCTTGGCCCCCATGTGGCTCCAAGTTCTCCCAATCAATTTCCTTATGGTTGAAGTCACCCATGATCAGTAGCTTCGCCCTGCTCCCGCGAGCCCTTCTGGCCACTTCTGCCAGAGTGTCAATCATCGCTCTGTTACTCTCATCATACTCTTGCCTTGGCCTCCTGCTGTTCTGTGGTGGGTTATACATCACTGCAATTACCACCTTGGGACCTCCAGACTGTAGCATCCCTACTATGTAATCCCAGCTTCTCCTCCGTCTCCTCTCTCCATCTCGTCAAAATCCCATCGGTTTTGATCAGCAGTGCCACTCCTCCACCCCTCTGTTCCCTCTGTCTTTCCTCAGGATCTGGTATCCCATTGGAAAGATGGCATCTGTTATCATACCTGTGAGCTTGGTTTCTGTGAGAGCTATTATGTCCGTGATGCCTCTTTGACTCTTTCGTGCCACTCCTCCCACTTATTTGTTATTCCATCAGCATTGGTGTACCATACCTTCAGTTTCCTCTCTACTACTGTGTTTTGGGGGGTCTGTGAGGGTGGGGGACCTGGTGGTGTACTGTGGGATTCTATAGTGGAGTGTTGGGTGGGGGCTGAGATTGTTGGTTGTAGTTTGTGTTGGGATAGTGTGCTTGGTTGTTGGGTGTTTGGGATGGTTCTGTGTGTGCTTGTTCTTGTTGCTCCGCCCTGCTCTGGTTGTCCTCTACTGATTCTGTCCTTGTCCCTCCTCCTCGCTCCTTTCGCCTTTGTGTCCTCTCCCTCAGCTGCTGTCGTACCAGCTGCACTACCAGCAGCACTACCAGCTGCACTACCAGCTGCACTACCAGCAACACTACCAGCTGCACTACCAGCAGCACTACCAGCTGCACTACCAGCTGCACTACCAGCTGCAGTACCAGCTGCAGTACCAGCTGCAGTACCAGCTGCACTACCAGCTGCACTACCAGCAGCACTACCAGCTGCAGCACCAGCTGCACTACCAGCAGCACTACCAGCTGCAGCACCAGCTGTACTACCAGCTGTACCACTAGATTGCTGAACACAACCATCAACATAAAAGAATGAGAGGTCTGTGTGACTAAGTCATCAGCACAACTTATGGCGAAGCTTTCGTTGAGATTAAAAAAAAAATTTGAATGAAAATGAGGAATAGTTGTTTGTAATGGGTTAAATATCCATGGAGCGGAGGAGTGTCGCTGTTGCCTTATTTGAGAAGGATCTTGTATCTGGTTCACTGGTTGGTCAGTACCAGTTTTTACGATCCTCCTGGAGGAGCGTTCACCAGTGTTGAGGAAACCTTCTTTATGTTCAAGGGTTTGAATGGGGTTGCCTGAGCATATTAACTCTATTGAAATAATTTCTTTCAATTATAAACCCCCCCTCGTTCCTTGACTTAAAACATTTTACAGGGATCTAATCAAACTCAGGTATTAAATTACTGCTCGTACCTAATTAATGAATTAACATAATGGCACATTGTTCTGTTTGTACACTTGATCATAGACTACATAACCCTAATGAAACGATAGGTCAGGCACCAGTGCCATGCAGTTTACTGACCAACATATCGCTTGCAACACTCTAACACTCATCTAAGAATGGATATCATAAAACAATGAAAATTATATCAACCGGGAAGAACAGTAAACAAATAAAAGCACGTGGGAGGGATTGAACCCATGGCAGGTGAGTCTTACAGCTCACAGGCCAGTGCGTTAACCACTGGGCCAGCTAGCTCTAATAGCACTTATCTAACTAGGCATATTTCTATACACCATAGGGACGTTAGCATGGGCCACCACTGTGACCACAAAAACAGGTTTTTACAGACGAATCCCACACCAGCGTGGCTGTGTTGTGCTCTATCTCAAGTCCCTTCAAAGCCGCCATCGTGACAACAGTGAACAAAATTTAACACTCGTACGTAAGTCTGAAAGCAGAGCAAGAAACTTGACTGAGGTAAACGGAGCCTGGAAGGTCACATCACCATCTTCAGTACCATCCTTAATGATGCCTCAATAATAAGAGAGAACAAGATAACAAGGAACCTTGGGTGACCGCTGGTTGTAACCAGACATATTCAGTGACTGCGGAAGCTGAGAGTAAGCAGTACGCAGCATCCCGCAGTACGCAGCATCCCGCAGTACGCAGCATCCCGCAGTACGCAGCATCCCGCAATGAATCTCACACTAAGATATCTAACGCAGAAAACAAAATACAATGTGCACAGAAAAACTGCTATTGTTATGAAATTAAACAAAAACAATAATCACAGAAGGCTCTGGCAACCACCAATACCCACACAGTAGAACCATGAACGAAGAGAACGCTCTAACATACTCCACACACAGGGCTATATACTGTATATTTCTCTCAACATTATATATATATATATATATATATATATATATATATATATATATATATATATATATATATATATATATATATATATATATATACATATATGTCGTGCCTAATAGGTAAAACTGGCCAATTAGCAAGAACTCATTTAAAATTAAGTTCTTTCTAAAATTTTATCTTATACGTTTAAAGATAGATTTTTTTCATTAATATTATTGTAAAAAATTATAATTTTGTACCAAAAGAACCTTAGAAAACTTACCTAACCTTCTTATAACAAGCGGAATTTAATTTAGCTTAACCCAACTAAATATATTTTAGATAAGTTTACAATAATTTAATAATAAACAAACACAATTAAATATATTTTTTTCGTTATCTTCAGAATGATTTTTTGCGAAATTATTGCATACACAAATTTTCGCTTGTCTTATTCGGCAAGAAGAGCGTTGCTATTTAAGCCACAATCGCAAGTTTTACCTATTCGTCACGACATATATATATAATTTGAATTTTAGGGATTAAAGCATTCTTGTCGGGTGGTGAAAGGTTACCGTGCAGTCTTAATGATCCTAGTGCAGTCGATAGGCTTCAAACCCCATTAACCAAGAAACCAACATAATGCCAGGAATATTAGAATACGTATATACGTCGGAAGGTGTGTAATCTCTTAGTGAGTATATACGTCGGAAGGTGTGCAATCTCTTAGTGAGTATATACGCCGAGAGGTGCGTAATCTCTTAGTGAGTATATACGCCGAGAGGTGCGTAATCTCTTAGTGAGTATATACGCCGAGAGGTGCGTAATCTCTTAGTGAGTATATACGTCTGAAGGTGCGCAATCTCTTAGTGAGTATATACGTCGGAAGGTGCGTAATCTCTTAGTGAGTATATACGCGGAAGGTGCGTAATCTCTTAGTGAGTATATACGTCGGAAAGGTGCGTAATCTCTTAGTGAGTATATACGTCGGAAGGTGTGTAATCTCTTAGTGAGTATATACGTCGGAAGGTACGCAATCTCTTAGTGAGTATATACGTCGGAAGGTGCGCAATCTCTTAGTGAGTATATACGTCGGAAGGTGCGTAATCTCTTAGTGAGTATATACGTCGGAAGGTGTGCAATCTCTTAGTGAGTATATACGTCGGAAGGTGCGTAATCTCTTAGTGAGTATATACGCCGAGAGGTGCGTAATCTCTTAGTGAGTATATACGTCGGAAGGTGTGCAATCTCTTAGTGAGTATATACGTCGGAAGGTGCGCAATCTCTTAGTGAGTATATACGTCGGAAGGTGCGTAATCTCTTAGTGAGTATATACGCCGAGAGGTGCGTAATCTCTTAGTGAGTATATACGTCGGAAGGTGTGCAATCTCTTAGTGAGTATATACGTCGGAAGGTGCGTAATCTCTTAGTGAGTATATACGCCGAGAGGTGCGTAATCTCTTAGTGAGTATATACGTCGGAAGGTGTGCAATCTCTTAGTGAGTATATACGTCGGAAGGTGTGTAATCTCTTAGTGAGTATATACGTCGGAAGGTGTGTAATCTCTTAGTAAGTATATACGTCGGAAGGTACGTAATCTCTTAGTAAGTATATACGTCGGAAGGTGTGTAATCTCTTAGTGAGTATATACGTCGGAAGGTGTGTAATCTCTTAGTGAGTATATACGTCGGAAGGTGTGCAATCTCTTAGTGAGTATATACGTCGGAAGGTGCGTAATCTCTTAGTAAGTATATACGTCGGAAGGTGTGTAATCTCTTAGTGAGTATATACGTCGGAAGGTGTGTAATCTCTTAGTGAGTATATACGTCGGGAAGTGTGTAATCTCTTAGTGAGTATATACGTCGGGAGGTGTGTAATCTCTTAGTGAGTATATACGTCGGAAGGTACGCAATCTCTTAGTGAGTATATACGTCGGAAGGTGTGTAATCTCTTAGTGAGTATATACGTCGGAAGGTGCGTAATCTCTTAGTGAGTATATACGTCGGAAGGTGTGCAATCTCTTAGTGAGTATATACGTCGGAAGGTGCGTAATCTCTTAGTGAGTATATACGCCGAGAGGTGCGTATCTAAGAATAAAAGCCAAGTTTACTTTTATTCCGATTGTTAGGCCTTTACGTAATTTTGAGTGGTGAAAAAGTTACATAACAATTTTATTGCTAACAACTGTTTAACCTGACCTACTTCCAGTAGTGGGCCCCGCTCACCTGTGAGTCACTCTCCCAGCTGCTACACCTCACTTCTGGTTGCACTAAGCAAGTCTCTGACTCATGCTCGAGGCTAAGAGACTGACTGTCTTCCGTCAGGGCAGAGCAACTGATTATCTCACACTACCTCTTCACCTATGTCTCCAGGATTGCAAATTCACCTGTGTATTCTAGTGATGAAACTTACTATGCAGGCGCCATGTTTCCTCAATATTGATACCTCGTGTTGTACTTGCGTCTTTTATATGACCTCTATAACATTTATAATAAAAAAAAGTAGTAGATCAGTATTTATTTTTTAAGTAGGAAGCTATCTAAATAATTCTGGGGATCTTATTCAACATATATTTGCAAAATTAATCATGAAGTTCACATTAAGACCCAAATTTTGCAATGTCATTCCAGAGGGATGGTCATCCTTGACCTCCAAAAACTTTTTGACAAAAGGAATCGCATCATATTATGTGAAAAATGACAATTTATTGATGGAGAACAAATTATTGAAGCTAATAAGATCACAAGAAACACTTGATGACTTACTGTGCAATATAACCAGAATCGAGGAACACTACGGAAGGTCTACTGGCCCATACTAGGCAAGTCTTTCTCAAAAGCGTTTTCCTGACCACTCACATAACACTGGCTAATAATGGTTGCAGTTCACGTTTAAAAGCACTTGCTTCTAAGTATTTTGGGATACTGAATTCAAGTCTCAACTTAGTTTTACTGCCATATGTACAGTTTTACTGCCACACGTACTGCTTTACTGCCATACGTACAGTTTTACTGCCATACATACAGTTTTACTGCCATACATACAGCTTTACTGCCATACATACAGTTTTACTGCTATACGTACAGTTTTACTGCTATACATACAGCTTTACTGCCACACGTACAGTTTTACTGCCACACGTACAGTTTTACTGCCACACGTACAGCTTTACTGCCACACGTACTGTAAGCAGCCTATACTTAGTGCCTTTCAAATTACGCATCACTATGGTGCTGCCATCTATTGGCCTATCAAGGTCAGGCTGGCCTGCCATGTTTCTTCCTCACTCTGGCGGCCTACCTCACTGAAGCAGGTTCTACCCTAGCTGGTTTCCGGTCCCCTCACACGCTCTGCATCCGTGTACACTTGCCCTATTCGACAATATATCCAAGCCTAGTCTACGGCCGTATCACTTCACCTACGCTACCATTCTACTGCACGATATGCAACGAAGTAAGGCAAGATAAGTAATAACAGTGGTGGAAGCAGTGGGCCACGGCAGAGTGTGGAGTGTAGGGGACCAGCCGACCCAGGCAGTTATATCCAGGTCATCTGCTGGATTTTAGCGTCATCCGTCGTCTTCAGCGTCTATTACATGCCTGAGACAGATCATCGTCCTTGACTTTTCCTCAAAATCGGGCCATCGGCGTCACGGCGTCATCTCCAGCCTGAAGCAGTCACGTGTGTTCAACTTCTACTCTACAGTTCTCCAGCGTTCTCCTGCACCCTTCTACTGCATCCTCCAGCGTTCATACGCCATTCCTACAGCTACAAGAGACGTGAGGTGAGGTTGTTTTGGGTAGTTGGTGTTGTGTGCCACGCGTGCCTACCTACCCTAGGGCGTGGCTGCAGCCTACCCTCACAACACCATTCACCGCCTCTACACCCCTCCTGCTACTACGATTCTACGCTCCCTGTATCCAGCTCGCCGTCTGTGTGTTGTTCTCTGTGTTCTTCAAGAAGCCACTCCCGGCTTGACCATGTGGGAACCCAGTTTGTCCCCAAGCCAGGCGCCTGTTGTCTCCCGTGCCTGTTGTTCTGCAATCAACATCTGCCTTCCAGCCACAGCAGTGATATAACAAAATTTTTTTTTTTCCGTTTTAAGGTTCAGTACCTCAAATTCCCCCAAGTGAAAACCGTAAAGTAAATTTTTGTTATACTTGTAGGCATACCCCAAGTCAGTCTGCAACACCCTGCCTCTCCCTCACTTTGCGCCCAGACATCAGTCAGTCAACAGGCCCAACTCCTCTGTCCCTCGCAAGGCGCATGGCCCGCCGAGCCATGGCCACAGAACACGCAGCCTGTGTACTCGCACCTTTATACAAATAAAGTAGAAGCCTCCAAAGCCTTATCATTGCATTTCCGCTAACAAGAACATTCCAAATAACCGTCGTTATAAATGGTGGAAGAGGCACGGTGCCTCGCAGCAGTTGTGTTTGCCCGAGAGGGGAGGAAGAGGAATGAAGTTTGTCTTCAATTCATCAGCCTACACAAGAAGCATCCGTCTCTCAACGAGTTAGCCTGATGTCGTGTCTGCAAATCTCAGCATCGAGACACAGGTACATGCAGGATCCAGGCCGAAATTTGTTGAATTCTCCGAGAAATGACGTCACTGACTTCATGCCACAGCGTCCCACGCTGTTTCTCAGTCACGTGCTCAGCCTTGCCAGCATGTTCTGCTGTTGTTGTTCAGCTCAGCACAACTATTTCAGCACTTCAGAGGTGAGTTAGTGGTGATTTCAGCGTCTAGTGTGTCTCCCTCGTGTATGGGTAGGGTGAGAGTAGGAAGCGGCAGGAATTCCTCGCCTCTCAACCACTCACGCAGCCACACACACACTCACCACTCACTGCTCTCACTCCCTCTGCCGTGTTTTCTGTGAATTTTCTTGTGAATTCTTGCCAGAACTGTGTATCCGAGTGTCGAGGCCACTCGAAGCCACTTGGATTTCCAAGCCACGTGGATCTCCAAGCCACGTGGATCAGCAAGCCACGTGGGGTGTGACCACTCCATGTGTGTTAAGCCAGATCCCAAGCCACATGTGGTCTGCTGCCGCATCAACCCATGACGCCACTAAGTTTTCTAGTTTCACAGTGATCATTTTATTTTCATTATTTTCGAGAAGTTTGAGAGAAGATATTAGTCGAGTGTTCATTAATTATTCCTCTCAGTCAGTGTTCTCACATGTTCAAGTGTTGCTTAGTGACGATTTTTATACAGAAAAGCGTCATTTGGTAGTAAGCTATGTTGTACCACATGTGCAGTATGTGTGCAGTTTTCTCGTGTGTCCTATGTAGCACCTGTGTGTTACTTTGTCACCCAGTGTGTGACCCGCGCCCCGCGCGCTTGACAGCTGACATTTGTCAGTCCAGGCGTCAGTTACGAGCGTTCAAGCGCCTTGTACAGAAAGCTCTTATTGTTCGCTTCTCGTAGATGCCTTTGCTGAATCGTATCCACTGCAATTCTCCCATCGAGACCGTTCCACTTCACCTCCTAGACCGTCAGTCCAGTTATTGCAGATGATCAGTTTAGGGACGCTTACACTGCCCTCTGCTGTAACTTCTACTGTCGAGAGATGACACTCATCGAGCCGCAGTTAAGCCTGTCGGCAGGCGACTGTCAGCCTCGTGTCACAGCTTCAGTGAGCAGCCTGCACAAAGTTGATGCCACTTTGACTGCTAGCCCCTCACTGCAGTATGGTGTATGTTGTTACGACCTCCAGATGTTTCGCCGAGTCGTCCCTGTCACGACTCACTCCACACTCGCCAGCAGCGAGAGTATCAGTCGAGGAATGTCCTCCTGAGTCGCTTGCCAGTCCTGTCCTGTTGCGACTACTGACGACGCCTCACTCGAGGGCACCAGCAGGTTGTGCCCCAGGTTGAGTGAACCCTGCAGTGACTATTCTGGCCTGTTTGATGCTGCGGTCCTTCCTGGGGTGTGCTGCACCTGGGACATCGTGGATCAACTTGAGAGTCGCGGGTACCAGGGACTCCGGTATCACCAGTTGGTGTACGGTTCTACCGGAACTATCAGAGAAGCTCACCTTGACCACATGAAGTATATTGATCATGTGCAAGCCGAAGCAGAGCTGGAATCGCGCGCATTGCAAAGCCACAATCAGACTCAAACTAGTGAGAACCCGTCTAGTTCTTCACCCGCTACCACTACGACAGATGACAGTCCTGTAAGGCTCCATACTTATGGCCTGAGACCCAGGACAGCAGTACATTTCTGTGACATTGACATACCTACTGACTTGTCAGACTCCAACGCTAGCTACGCTAATTGTTTGCTTGCAGAAATGGGAATTAATGTGCATACATTGTGTAGTTAGTAAATAATGAAGTCAGGGTGGACAACACCATGTAAATATGTAAAATTTATTCTAGCAGGGTACTCGTAGTATAATGAATTCCATGGAAATAATGTTATTGTGAGTATGTGCACCCAGTGTGTCTTGTAAAGCCTGTATAAAGGTAAGGGCAGTATCGCCCTTTTGAGTCAAATGTCACACCTTAGGAAATGCTACTGTCAGTCATTGTTTGCAGATGTGAGGATGGTACAGCGCTCATGGATGTGCAGTCAAGTTGATGCCATAGCCATGTGGACAACCTGTATATAGAAGACTCTAGTTCCAGTGCCAACATCGCCTTGCTCTGTCCTCCGTCCAGCTGTACGGGCAGGCCGATTTTCTCTTCCCCGACCCTCGAAACGGCAGAGTTTTTGAGGCCTGCACCGGCAATTATCCTATTGTATGTATATGTAAATGTCAGGTGACCGGAAGCCAGTTTCCCCTGGGTAACTATTGCTTGTTTTACTCGTTTACACCTTCGTGCCCGCCAGTATTGTCGTGTCGAGACGACACGCGGTAGGTGGCCGAGCGGATGTAAGCAGCCTATACTTAGTTCCTTTCAAATTACGCGGCACTACGGTGCTGCCCTCTATAGGCCTATCAAGGTCACGCTGGCCTGTCTTGTTTCTTCCTCACTCTGGCGGCCTACCTCACTGAAGCAGGTTCTACCCTAGCTGGTTTCCGGTCCCCTCACACGCTCTGCATCCGTGTACACTTGCCCTATTCGACAATAAATCCAAGCCTAGTCTACGGCCGTATCACTTCACCTACGCTACCATTCTACTGCACGATATCCAACGAAGTAAGGCAAGATAAGTAATAACAGTACAGCTTTACTGCCACACATACAAGTTTACTACATGACATACGCTTTGTACAGTTTTACTGCACATCATAAATACAGTTTTACTGCCATACAGTTACAGTTTTATGCCACTCAGTTTACTGCACACGTACGTACAGTTTTACTGCCATACAGTACTGCACAGTTTTACTGCCACACTACAGTTTTACTGCCAAATACAGTTTTACTGCCACACGTACAGTTTTACTGCCATAAGTACAGTTTTACTGCCACACGTACAGTTTTACTGCCATAGTACAGTTTATGCCACGTACAGTTTACTGCCAATACAGTTTTACTGCCACATGTTCAGTTTTACTGCCACACGTACAGTTTTACTGCCACATGTACAGTTTTACTGCCACACGTACAGTTTTACTGCCATAAGTACAGTTTTACTGCCACACGTACAGTTTTACTGCCATAAGTACAGTTTTACTGCCACACGTACAGTTTTACTGCCATAAGTACAGTTTTACTGCCACACGTAGTTTTACTGCCACACGTACAGTTTTACTGCCACATGTTCAGTTTTACTGCCACACGTACAGTTTTACTGCCACATGTACAGTTTTACTGCCACACGTACAGTTTTACTGCCACACGTACAGTTTTACTGCCACACGTACAGTTTTACTGCCATAAGTACAGTTTTACTGCCACACGTACAGTTTTACTGCCATAAGTACAGTTTTATTGCCACACGTACAGTTTTACTGCCATATGTACAGTTTTACTGCCACAAGTACAGTTTTACTGCCACACGTACAGTTTTACTGCCATACGTACAGTTTTACTGCCATACGTACAGCTTTACTGCCATACATACAGTTTTACTGCCATACATACAGTTTTACTGCCACACGTACAGTTTTACTGCCACACGTACAGTTTTACTGCCATAAGTACAGTTTTACTGCCAAACGTACAGTTTTACTGCCATAAGTACAGTTTTACTACCACACGTACAGTTTTACTGCCATAAGTACAGTTTTACTGCCATAAGTATAGTTTTATTGCCACACGTACAGTTTTACTGCCATAAGTACAGTTTTACTGCCACACGTACAGTTTTACTGCCACACGTACAGTTTTACTGCCATAAGTACAGTTTTATTGCCACACGTACAGTTTTACTGCCATAAGTACAGTTTTACTGCCACACGTACATTTTTACTGCCACACGTACAGTTTTACTGCCATAAGTACAGTTTTATTGCCACATGTACAGATTCTGTGAAACAGAACTCCAATGAGAATGATTTAACCAAAACAACCATCATGTAGAAGAGATACGAGGGGAAACTGGTGTGGGAGAGCCACACTGAAGTGGGAGAGCCAAACTGAAGTGGGAGAGCCACACTGGTGTGGAAGAGCCACACTGAGGAAAGAGCCACTGGTGGGGAGGCCACATGGTGGGAGCCACACTGGTGTGGAGGAAGTAGCCACACTGGGGGTGGGAGAGCCACCTGGTGGGAAGCCACTGGTGTGGAGAGTCACTGTGCAGGAGAGCCACAATGGTGGGGGAGAGCCCACACTGGTGTGGAGAGACACTGGTGAGAGAGCCACACTGGTGCAGGAGAGAGGGGGAGCCACACTGGTGCAGGAGAGCACACCTCGGTGTAGGAGAGCCACATGGGGTGGTGTGGAGAGCCACATGGTGCAGAGAGCACACTGTGTGGGGAGCCACACTGGTGGGAGAGCCACACTGGTGCGGAGAGCACCTGGTGGGAGAGCCACACTGGTGCTGGAGAGCACTGGTGTGGAAAGCCATCTGGTGTGGGAGAGCCACTGGTGCAGGAAGCCAACGGTGTGGAGAGCCACATGGTGCGGAAGCCAACTGGTGTGGGGGGCCACACTGGTGTGAGAGCCACACTGGTGTGGGAGAGCACACTGGTGGGAGAGCCACACTGGTGTGGGAAAGGCCACACTGTGTGGGAGAGCCACACTGGTGTGGAAGCCATACTTGTGTGGGAGAGCCACACTGGTGCGGGATCCCACACTGGTGTGGGAGAGCCACACTGGTGCGGGGAAGCCACACTGGTGTGGGAGAGCCACGCTGGTGTTGGAGAGCCACGCTGGTGTGGGAGAGCCACAATGGTGCGGAGAAGCCAAACATGTGTGGGAGAGCCACACTGGTGTGTGAGAGCCACGCTGGTGTGGGAGAGCAACGCTGGTGTGGGAGAGCCACACTGGTGTGGGGAAGCCACACTGGTGTGGGAGAGCCACTCTGGTGTGGGAGAGAAACACTGGTGTGTGAGAGCCACACGTGTGTGTGAGAGAAACGCTGGTGTGTGAGAGCCACGCTGGTGTGGGAGAGCCACGCTGGTGTGGGAGAGCCACGCTGGTGTGGGAGAGCCACGCTGGTGTGTGAGAGCCACACTGGTGTGTGAGAGCCACGCTGGTGTGGGAGAGCAACGCTGGTGTGGGAGAGCCACACTGGTGCGGGGAAGCCACACTGGTGTGGGAGAGCCACACTGGTGCGGGGAAGCCACGCTGGTGTGGGAGAGCCACGCTGGTGTGGGAGAGCCACACTGGTGCGGAGAAGCCACACATGTGTGGGAGAGCCACACTAGTGTGGGAGAGCCACGCTGGTGTGTGAGAGCCACGCTGTTGTGGGAGAGCTACGCTGGTGTGGGAGAGCCACGCTGGTTTGGGAGAGCCACGCTGGTGTGTGAGAGCCACTCTGGTGTGTGAGAGCCACGCTGGTGTGGGAGAGCCACGCTGGTGTTGGAGAGCCACGCTGGTGTGGGAGAGCCACGCTGGTGTGTGAGAGCCACACTGGTGTGTGAGAGCCACGGTGGTGTGGGAGAGCAACGCTGGTGTGGGAGAGCCACACTGGTGCGGGGAAGCCACACTGGTGTGGGAGAGCCACACTGGTGCGGGGAAGCCACGCTGGTGTGGGAGAGCCACGCTGGTGTGGGAGAGCCACACTGGCGTGGGAGAGCGACACTGGTGCGGGGAAGTCACACTGGTGTGGGAGAGCCACTCTGGTGTGGGAGAGCCACACTGGTGTGGGAGAGCCACACTGGTGTGGGAGAGACACATTGGTGCGGGTAAGCCACACTGGTGTGGGAGAGCCACACTGGTGTGTGAGCGCAACACTGGTGCGGGGAAGCCACACTGGTGTGTGAGAGTCACACTGGTGTGGGAGAGCCACACTGGTGTGGGAGAGCGACACTGGTGCGGGGAAGTCACACTGGTGTGGGAGAGCCACACTGGTGTGGGAGAGCCACACTACTGCGGGGAAGCCACACTGGTGTGTGAGAGCCACACTGGTAAGGGAGAGCCACACTGGTGTGGGAGAGCCACTACACATGTGGGGAAGCCACACTGGTGTGGGAGAGCCACACTGGTGTGGGAGAGCCACACTGGTGTGGGAGAGCCACACTGGTGCGGGGAAGCACACTGGTGTGGGAGAGCCACACTGGTGTGGGAGAGCCACACTACTGCGGGGAAGCCACACTGGTGTGTGAGAGCCACACTGGTGTGGGAGAGCCACACTGGTGTGGGAGAGCCACACTGGTGCGGGGAAGCCACACTGGTGTGGGAGAGCCACACTAGTGTGGGAGAGAAACACTAGTGTGGGAGACTGTTGTGGGAGAGCCACACTGGTGTTGGAGAGCCTCACTGGTGTGGGAGAGACACACTGGTGTGGGAGAGCCACACTGGTGTGGGAGAGCCACACTGGTGTGGGAGAGCCACACTGGTGTGGGAGAGCCACACTGGTGTGGGAGACTGGTGTGGGAGAGCCACACTGGTTTGGGAGAGCCACATTGGTGTGAGAGAGCCACACTGGTGTAGGAGAGCCACACTGGTGTGGGAGAGCCACACTGGTGTGGGAGAGCCACACTGGTGTGGGAGAACCACACTGGTGTGAGAGAGCCACACTGGTGTGGGAGAGCCACACTGGTGTGGGAGAGCCACACTGGTGTGGGAGAACCACACTCAACACAAGTGAACCTCCCTCAAAACTGTGATGTTTGAATGGTGTATGGAAATTTCTGTTATTTTTGTTGTACACATATATAATGAAATTACGTTAAGAATTTTTTTGGCATTGCATCACAATTTAAACAGCGAAAATATTTATAATAAAATTAAAAAAAAAAAAACTTACATGAGAGATTAAACCAGGTGTGATTCATGACCAGCGCCTCAAAGTTAACTTAAAACAACCAACTTCGTTTCCGAACCGGATTAAAAGTTGAGTTTTTTTGATAAGTGAATTATGGACGGTGCCAGAGGTCAGGAAAGTGCTTCCAATAATGAAGTTTCCAGTGAGGTTATGTTGTATAGTAAAGTGTGGCAACGTTACGTGGTCTGTTACTGTTGTTACACGTGAACACTGACTGTATGCTGATGACAGTGTACTCACAGTGTAAGGTAAACAACCACTGAACACTGACTGTATGCTGATGACAGTGTTCTCACAGTGTAAGGTAAACAACCACGGAACACTGACTGTATGCTGATGACAGTCTTCTCACAGTGTAAGGTAAACAACCACTGAACACTGACTGTATGCTGATGACAGTCTTCTCACAGTGTAAGGTAAACAACCACTAAACACTGACTGCATGCTGATGACAGTGTTCTCACAGTGTAAGGTAAACAACCACTAAACACTGACTGCATGCTGATGACAGTGTTCTCACAGTGTAAGGTAAACAACCACTAAACACTGACTGCATGCTGATGACAGTGTTCTCACAGTGTAGGTAAACAACCACTGAACACTGACTGCATGCTGATGACAGTGTTCTCACAGTGTTAGGTAAACAACCACTGAACACTGACTGCATGCTGATGACAGTGTTCTTACAGTGTTAGGTAAACAACCACTGAACACTGACTGCATGCTGATGACAGTGTTCTCCAGTGTAAGGTAAACAACCACTGAACACTGACTGCATGCTGATGACAGTGTTCTTACAGTGTAAGGTAAACAACCACTGAACACTGCATGCTGATGACAGTGTTCTTACAGTGTGTAGTAAACAACCACTGAACACTGTATGCTGATGACAGTCTTCTCACAGTGTAAGGTAAACAACCACTAAACACTGACTGCATGCTGATGACAGTGTTCTCACAGTGTAAGGTAAACAACCACTGAACACTGACTGCATGCTGATGACAGTGTTCTTACAGTGTAAGGTAAACAACCACTGAACACTGCTGCATGCTGATGACAGTGTTCTCACAGTGTAAGGTAAACAACCACTGAACACTGACTGCATGCTGATGACAGTGTTCTACAGTGTAAGGTAAACAAAACACTAACACTGACTGCATGCTGATGACAGTGTTCTCACAGTGTAGGTAAACAACCACTGAACACTGACTGATGCTGATGACAGTGTTCTCACAGTGTAAGGTAAACAACCACTGAACACTGACTGATGCTGATGACAGTGTTCTCACAGTGTAAGGTAAACAACCACTGAACACTGACTGATGCTGATGACAGTGTTCTCACAGTGTAAGTAAACAACCACTGAACACTGACTGTATGCTGATGACAGTGTTCTACAGTGTTAGGTAAACAACCACTGAACACTGACTGCATGCTGATGACAGTGTTCTCACAGTGTTAGGTAAACAACCACTGAACACTGACTGCATGCTGATGACAGTGTTCTCACAGTGTAAGGTAAACAACCACTGAACACTGACTGATGCTGATGACAGTGTTCTCACAGTGTTAGGTAAACAACCACTGAACACTGACTGATGCTGATGACAGTGTTCTCACAGTGTAAGGTAAACAACCACTGAACACTGACTGCATGCTGATGACAGTGTTCTCACAGTGTTAGGTAAACAACCACTGAACACTGACTGCATGCTGATGACAGTGTTCTCACAGTGTAAGGTAAACAACCACTGAACACTGACTGCATGCTGATGACAGTGTTCTCACAGTGTTAGGTAAACAACCACTGAACACTGACTGCATGCTGATGACAGTGTTCTCACAGTGTAAGGTAAACAACCACTGAACACTGACTGTATGCTGATGACAGTGTTCTCACAGTGTTAGGTAAACAACCACTGAACACTGACTGCATGCTGATGACAGTGTTCTCACAGTGTAAGGTAAACAACCACTGAACACTGACTGTATGCTGATGACAGTGTTCTCACAGTGTTAGGTAAACAACCACTGAACACTGACTGCATGCTGATGACAGTGTTCTCACAGTGTAAGGTAACAACCACTGAACACATCTGATGCTATCAGTGTTACAGTGTAGTTAACAACACTGAACACTGACTGATGCTATGACAGTGTTCTCACAGTGTTAGGTAACACCATGAGACACTGACTGATGCTGATGACAGTGTTCTCACATGTAGTAAACAACCACTAACACTGACTGCATGCTGATGACAGTGTTCTCACAGTGTAGTAAACAACCACTGACACATGTGACTGTATAGCTATGATCAGTTTCTATGTACTATACAGACTCACGTGAACATGACTCATGATCTTCATGGTTTCACTTAAGGTAAGATCTCGATGACACTATCATTATCAGTGATCTTCATGGTAACATACATGATCATGACTCATGCTGATGACATATAGTCAGATTCAGGTGACAACAGTCATGATCTTCATGTGATGACATATAGTCATGATCTTCAGGTGACACATAACATGATCTTCATGGATGCACATCAAGTCATGATCTTCATGGTGACACATAGTCATGATCTTCACAGTGACACAGTCATGATCTTCATGGTGACAATATAGTCATGATCTTCAAGGATGACACATAGTCATGATCTTCATGGTGACACATACAGTCATGATCTTCATGGTGACATACAGTCATGATCTTCACGGTGAACACAGCATGATCTTCATGGTGACATATAGTCATGATCTTCAAGGTGACACATATAGTCATGATCTTCATGGTGACACATACAGTCATGATCTTCATGGTGACACATATAGTCATGATCTTCACGGTGACACAGTCATGATCTTCATGGTGACACATATAGTCATGATCTTCAAGGTGACACATATAGTCATGATCTTCATGGTGACACATACAGTCATGATCTTCATGGTGACACTATAGTCATGATCTTCACGGTGACACAGTCATGATCTTCATGGTGACACATATAGTCATGATCTTCATGGTGACACATAAGTCATGATCTTCATGGTGACATATAAGTCATGATCTTCATGGTGACACATATAGTCATGATCTTCACGGTGACACAGTCATGATCTTCATGGTGACACTATAGTCATGATCTTCATGGTGACAATAGTCATGATCTTCATGGTGACACATATAGTCATGATCTTCATGGTGACACATATAGTCATGATCTTCACGGTGACACAGTCATGATCTTCATGGTGACACAAGTCATGATCTTCATGGTGACACATAGTCATGATCTTCATGGTGACACATAAGTCATGATCTTCATGGTGACACATATAGTCATGATCTTCACGGTGACACAG
>WNWK01035201.1:0-19936 GCA_009830355.1 Cherax destructor | reverse complement strand
GTTAAGGGTTTGGGTGGGGCCCCATCATCAAATCAACGTTTGGTTGAAATTATAATGCGTTTTAACAATGAAAAAGGTACGGGATACCCTCGCGTTTGTCATTGTTCCCTTGAGCTGGTTGTAGAAGGTTGTTTGTCTTTTGGCTGCTTTTTTTGCCTGCCTTAAATTTGGAAATAAATACACTTTCTGTATATGTGACATATGTGTAAAGCCCTTTTCTATTTACTTGGGAAGGAAAAGAAAAAAATCTTATATAATCATAGCGGAAAAGGAAATAAAAATTTAAAAGCTTTTTCTACTGTGTTTCTTGCCCCAAGCTCCCTTCACCAGGTTAACAGGCCATTGAACCTGGGTTAATAGGGAGGTATCCAAAAGGTGAGCAAGGAGAGAAGTTGTGCTCAGAACAAAACCCTGGGGACACCTTCAGCTTGGACAAATTCGGAAAAAGGGTCATTCCAACTGAAAGAAATGTCTTTCAGTTAAAAAGGCCTTAAAAAATGGTAGATTGCCTGGGGCCTGGGGGGCCCCAAGATATTAACCCCCAAGTTGTGTCATAAGCCTTCTCAAGGTAAAAGAGATGGCAAAACCAATTGGTTATTAAAAAGGCATTTCAAATATCGTTTTTAAAAACGCAGAAAGGGGGTAATGGCAGACGGCCCTTAAAAGCCATTTACAGGGAAGATTTTGGCGTCTTAAATCTACTCAACGTCTTTCGGGGCGTTTCCATCCTGAAAACTGACTGGTAAGACGGGGGGCTGTGGGAAGTATCACGCCCCGTAGTCCCCGTTTGAAAAGAAAGCAGTTTCCCGCGGGGAAGAACCCCTTTCGACCATATAAAAAAAAAAAAGTTAAAAAAGGACAGTAGGCAAATGATGTAAATGCTGGCATTGAAATTTTATGCCATCTGGCCCAGCTGCCGGGTCGGAAGAGAGTGTGCCTCCAGTTCTTGAAGGGTAAAAGGGACATTCTTCTCTGAGAGAAGAAAAAAAACTAAAGGGGTTTCTCGCTGGCAGAATTAAAAAAAGGAAAAAGGGGGGATAGGTGGCCCCAGAGAAATCGGCCAGATGATTACCAATTTCAATAACGGCAAGAGGGTGGATCGACACCGGCAACCTGAAGAACAGGAGCCGGGTCGGGGAAAATTTTACCACTCAATTCCGCACTTTCTTCCAGACTGCACTCATTGAGGAAGCCGAGTGACAGTGAAATGTAATCTCGCCAGCAAGTGCGTTAGCGTCACGCATGACACGGCAGCAATTGCTCTCTTCTGCTTAAAATCAAGGTCTCTCTGTGGTTCTGTTATACCGCATGCCCCACGAGCGCTCAAGCGTACTCCCCGAGCACAAGCAGGAGACCCCCAAAGGCACGCACTTCTGAGAATGCTTGCCTGAGGTTTGGATAGAATGTGAAGCTGCTGTGAAGACAGAGGACGAAAAGAGATGTAAAACCCTCATCAATGGAGAACGAGGAAGGAACCTCATAAAAGGCAGTAAGATGTGCTAAAGGTCCCATTTCTCGGTCAAATTGCCAGCGTGGGCTACGAGGAGATGGAAAATACGAAGGGATTTTGGATGATTGAAGACGCTGTCATGTAAGTCCGGGAGGACAGACCAGGTGAAGTCAAGGACAGTTGAGGAAGAGCAGATGGAGAGATCGATGCAGGAGAAAGAATAGTTGAGGAAAAAATGGTAGGATTCCCCATTTAAAACATGGAGGGGAGAGAAGCAAGAAATGCCTCAACTGAACGCTACGGAAGTCACAGTGCAACCTCCCCAGAGAAAATGGTGTGCGTTAAAATCGCCCAAATAATAGAAGGGGTGGCGCAAGGAAGAAACCAGAAAATCAACATCTGGGATAGACAATGCCTGCGAAGGGGAGATATAAAGAAGAGTGTACACCACTTATTCAAGTGGATACGGGCTCAGGGGTAATGTGAGAAGAAGCACATAGAGCTGACGGTTTGGGAAACCAGTCGTCAATAAGAAGAGCACTTTCGTTAAAAGGGTTCCCTGAAAAGGATCGATAATAGAAAACATAACCCTAGGGAATAGAGGAAATAAAGAAGAACAAGAAACTATTAAGAAAAAAGAAAAAAACCTAGAAGTGTATGTTATATATTAATATATATGCATGTGCATGCCCTTGTAGTTGACCTAAAGGTTAGAAGTAGAGATATTCCTGTTATCCAGTGTGTTTATGGGGAAAAAAAGGGGCAAGCAATCCTACAGTTACAGGTTTCTGTTTCACACCACTTGGCAGGATGGTAGTACCCCCCTGGGTGGGTTGAAGTTACCAACCTACTACCTGTGTGTTGTGGCACATAAATCCTTTGTCACTCATGACAATTATATTTTTTTTTTCAAAAATTTTTTTTTTTGCATATTTTTTTGGGAAAACGTGGCCCCCCCGGTTTCGTACTGCTCCCAACTCGAACAATTATGTAAGTGTTTTTTTTGTAAGTGTTTTTGAAAATGTATTTTGGGGTCTGAAAGACTAATCTAATTTACATTGTTTTTGGGGAACAAATTCTCGGCCCTCAAAGTCTTCGGGAAAAGAATTATTGCGAAATCTGGGGTCCACTGTATTTAACCTTTCGGGGTGGACCCCATCCCTTTTTTTTGGTGAAACTTTTTGGGAAAAAAAAAATTATTTTTCTTATGAAATGATAGATAATCTTTTCCGATCAAATACACCAAAATTATGAAATTTGGTGAAAAACTAACGGAATTATGCTCGAAAAGTTAGCGGTATCGACAATATTTACGCACGGGCGATTTCCCCCACTTTGACCCTAAAATTATAGCTTTTTTTAGAATTCCATTTGTTCTATTATACAAGAAACCACCAATTTACCTTTTAACAAACCCAAAAAATGGTCAGAAATTGGCAATTTGAATGTCACACAAATTTCAAAAGATGCCAATTTCAAAATAGGGTCCAGAATAAACAAGACAGACATTCCTGGCATTAAATAACATTTTATCTGTTCATTAGTCCTCCCCAGGCCTTTTACATTACTTTTGTTTTATTTTAATTTTTATTCTCAAAAAAAATAGAAGATTTTCTTTTTTATACTACTGCATCATTGTAAAAACAGTATAAATAATATCAGGATTTGTAAGAATATTAGACTCGCCAGTTGAGTTATTGGGGTTTTGGGTGATTTTTTACTTTGAAATCGGAAAAATAAACATTTTACAATTTTCCTCAATTTCAAGGGACTTGTCATCGTGAAACCAATCAACTTTTCTCTTTTCTGTAATATATCTTCCATTCTATCAAAAAAGACCAAAAAAACAAAATACAACCATAAATACCATACAAAATAAGAAAGTCGCTGTTTTAAAAAAACACGGTCAGTTTTTTCCCCATTATGCACTGTGTGCTGCATGATTTTTTTTACTCCACTGACCGCCAAAACCCATTCTCTTCCCTCTAGGGCCCCGCCTTTTCCGCTTGTTTGAGGGCATAGAATTTATGCGTACTAGTAGAAAAAAACCCTGCGCGTAAGACATACTAGTACAGTGGACCCCCTAACGAGCAAAAATTTATTCCAGAATGCTGTTCAATGCCGTTCCGGTTTTCTTCCTTAAAAATAAGTCAATGGAAAGACCCCAAAAAAACACTTACAATATTATACATGGACCCCAGAACGAACACCCTGGAAATGTACAATTTTGTAAGTATAAATTGAAGTGTATTTTTGGGGTCTGAAATGAACCTACGTGAATTTTTCTTTAAGGGAGTAAAAATTTTTCATTAACAGGCTTCTGGGAAAGAAATTTTTTCTTCTGGGGAATGTACTTACATAAATTTATGATTTCCGGGGGCTCGTTCTGGGGTCCACGTATCAAAAAACCCCGAAAGCGTTAAAAATGAGATTTCAATGGACCCCGGTTCTTGTTCCCCAAACTCAAACAATTATGTAAGTGTATTTTTGTGTTCTTTTGTAAGTGTATTTTGGGGTTTCTAAAGGACTAGTCAATTTACATTATTCCTTATGGGAATAAATTTGTTTGGTAATGGCATTGAACGCATTCGGGAACAAAATCAAAAAACAGGGGGTCCACTGTAATGGTATACAGGGGATCCCGGTGTTCATAGTCATCGGAGTTCGAAATTGGAGTTAGTAACATTTTTCTAAAAATATTGGTTCGGTGATGTAGATCCACTGAGATCGAATTGGCCCAGATGAATGGTGGCCCGACCCCCATTCAGAGTCAGGGGCCATTGTTTACCAGTGAGTGACGGTCACCCAGGAGTTAATCCATACATTTTGTCATTTTTCCCATTTTTTTTGGTGCTTGCAACTGCTAAATAAGCCACCATGGGAAAGCTTCTAGTGCCAGCCCTGTGGAAAAGAAAGTCAGAAACATGGAAACTAAAAAAAGAGATCATTGCAAAATATGAAAGTGGAGTAGTGCGCTGAGCTGGCCAGGCTGAATGGAAAAGCCTATACAACCATCGTGGCCGGGGGAAGGTGTGAAAGGTAATTTGGCCCAAAAACAGAGTCAAATACGGGAAGATGTGGAGCCTTTGTTGGGTGTGGATCACCGAGAAAGAATTAGCAGGAGATAGTGTTACGCAGGCGATAATATCTGAAAAGCAAGGCAGTTGCATGATACTCCAAAGAAAATGCCTGCAACGGGGCAAAGTGAGCAATTTAAAAGAAAGGCTGGTTTGACAGATTTAAGAAGCGAGGGCATACACAGTGTGATAAGGCATGGTGAGGCTCCAGTTCTGACAAATGTGCGGCTAAAAAATTTGGGGAGGAATTCAAAGACTATGTGAGGGAAGGATTCGCCCCCCCCAAAAACCCTTTTTAAGTGAAAGGGAAAAACAGGAAAAAGGGATAAAAAGCCTTTGAAAACAGGCTAACTTTTTATGCTGTGTATTGTTAGGGGGGATTTAAAATGAAGCCTTTACTTGTATCACTCTGAAAACCCCATTTTTAAAAAAAGTGTTGAAGGCAAATTTGTGTGTGTTTGGAAGGCTAACACTAAGGCATGGGCCCGAGGGAAATTTTTCCTTGTTTGGGTTCAATGAAGTGTTTGGCCCCAGTGTGAAAAAAAACCTCTTGGAAAAAAAATTTGGGATCTCAAGTGCCCCCTTTAATGGAAAAGCCCTTCACCCCGAGACTTGGAAGAGCAAATTGTGGAGGAGTTTCAGTTCATCACAGTGAAGTTCTTCCCCCTAATACCCCCCTTTCCTCCCCCCCATGACCAGCAGGTCATTTGTAATTTAAAAAATTACCCAAAGCAATGTTTCAAAGATGCTTTGACATAATTTGGGAACAATTGCCCCAAAAGAGTTTTGGGATCCCCAATATCCTCCATTGCATAAACCAAAAGGGAAGGCTTATGAGGAAGTGGCTCTAGGACTTTGAACTCTGTTTGGGAAAAAAATTGTGGCCAGACGGGTTTAAAAGGGATTTTGAAGGTTTTGGGGCAGCCCGGGCCCCTGACCCTTCGTGGAAAAAATTGGGCACTGGGGAAGTCCAGGGGGTTGGGAGATTAAGCGAGGATGTGGAAGAGTTGGTGGAGGCCCCAAAAAAAAAGGGCCCAACCCTGTGGCAAGAGCCATCTGCACACAACAGACCACAGCTTGGGAAATTGCTTCAAGGAGGAGGAAGAAAATGGAAGCGTTGTTTCTTAAAAGATTAAGGAGATTTGTGCCAAGTGGACTAATGTAAAAAGTTTTAAATGATCTTTTTAAATTTAACAAAGCTGTTGCAGGCGGGCGGGAAAATGTCAATAAAATGGGGCCCCATTTAAATTTTTAAAAAAATGCCCCGGCCCCCTGGACAGATATTTTGTGAAGGGGGTCCGGGACTCTCAAGCTGGCCCCATGGCATTAAAAGAAAAAGAAGGGAAGAAACCCCCAGAAAAGGACTTGGTATGAGGCTTTGTGGAAGGGATTTCCTTCCAAAACAATAAAAAAACTTCCATCCCTTCCTCTTATTTTCCAAAATAAACCCTCCAATAAAGCTAAGTGACATATTATTATACTTTATTCTTCATGTCTCATTGTTTTCTTTTAATTTTAATGATATTTAATGTAAAATTTTTTTTTTATTTAACCCTTTGGGGGTTTGGCCCCGTACTAGTACAGTGGCCCCTGGGTTTAACAAAAGCCCCTTAACGAAAGTTTCAAAAACGTATTTTTTTTCGTAATCGGTTGGGAAAAAATTCCTGGTTACCAAAAGGTATTGACGCGCGCTGCTCCGCGCAAGCGCGGGGGCCCCGTAAAGCGTTTTTTACCATTGAGAGAACATTACCCAGTGCCCCTTTTTCAAAATTCACAATATATTTGGTGTTTTTTTTGGTGGTTTTAGTTATTGCCACTGTGCACCATGGGCCCAAAAGAAGCTTCCTAGTGGCACCCTGGGGTAAAGAGGAGGAACCCATCAACTGAAGAAAAATCATAGAAAAATATGAATGGTGTACGTCTGAGGATCTTCCCGGGTGTACAAGAAAACTCCATCTACTATCGGCACTATCCTGGCCAGAGAAATGAGATCAAGAAAGCTAATGTTGCAAGGGGGTTTAAATTTTTTAACGAAACAAAGATCGAAAACAGTGGATGAGGTTGAGAAGTTGTTGTTGGTGTGGATCCATGAAAACAGAGCGGGTGATAGATTTCTATGGTGATTTTGTAGGAAGGAAGTTTCAGACTTGTCAATGCCTGCAACCGTGGTAAGGAGAGGATTTTAAAAACCGCAAAGGCTGGGTTTTAAGTTTAAAAAAATAGTGGCATACACAATGTTGTGAGGCATGGTGGGAGCAGCCAGACAAACGTGCAGCTGAAAAATTTGTGCAACAAGGGGTTCGAGAGGCTGAACAATTCCCCCCCCAACAAGTGTTTAATTGCATGAAACAGGCCTTTTTAAGAAAATGAAAGGACCTACATTTTCAGGAGGAAAAAGGGGGCCAGGGCCAAGCCTATGAAAGACAGGCTAACTCTTTTGATTTCAATGCCAGTGGTGATTTTAAAGTGAACCTTTTTGGTGCATCACGCAGAAAAACCCAGACCCTTCAGGAAAACGGTGTTGACAAGAATAAATTGTGTGTGCATTGGAAAACTAACACCAAGGCATGGGTCCACGGGGATTTTTAAAGGGAAAGGATGACTGGAGTGTTTGGCCCTGTGTGAAGAAATACCTCCTGGAAAAGAAATTGCCACTCAAGTCCTCCTGGTACTGGACAATGCTCCTGTCATCCCCCTCACAACTTGCAAAAAAAAGTTGTTGCCCCGACAACAAAAATTTCAAGAAATGAAGTTCTTGCCTCCTAACACCACCCCCCCATCCAGCCCAACCAGCAGGTTATTTCCAACTTCAAAAACACACCAAAAACACTGTTTCAGAGGTGCTTTTTATGACCAATGACTCTGAATTGACCCTAAGAGAGTTCTGGAAAGAACACTAAAAGGATTGCATAGGCCTTATATGGGGTTGGAGGGAAATGACTTCCAGGACTCTTTGCTTGGGGACCACTGTCCCGGGTTGTGTCCAAAAAGGGAAATTTTTAAGGATTTGAGGCTGACCCTGACCCGAGACCCGGCCTGTTTTGTGGAAATTTGTGGTTTGGGGGCGCCGTTGGAGGTGGGGTGAGGATGTAAGAGTTGGTGGAGGAGCACAGGGTAGAGCTAACAACTGAAGAGCTGCAAGAGTTATCTGGAACAGCAACAGACCCAAACTGAGGTTATTGTTCACAGGAAAAAAAGAGAGAGATAAGGAGGGGCCTTCTTCAGTGCTTAAAGGGGATGTGTACAAAGGGAATGAGTTGCAGACATTTGTTGAAAGATACCACCCCGAGCAAGCTGAAATGAGCCTTTTGTGCAACCACTTCAGTGACAGAGCCATGTTGAACCAGAAAAATGTTGAAAGTGCCAAAACAGAGGACTCTGGACAGTTTCACCAGGCAGGGTCTAGTGACCTCAAGCTGGTCCTAGTGGCTTAAAAGACCAAGAAGGAAGTAACCCCAGGGGGGTCACCTGAAGTCCTTGGGGGGGATTCCCCCTTTCCCAAACCCCTAACACCTCTCCAGTCATCATCTATATCTTCCAGATTTCAAGTCTCTTCAATAAAGGGTAAAAGTTATTTTTTTTTTTTGGGGGATTATTTTTTTTAAAAAAAAAAAAAAAAAAAATTTTTCCCCAAAAAAAAAAAAAAATTGTATTTACATTATTTCTTATGGGAAATAAGGTTTCAGATAACGAAAATTCAGATTAAGTAATAGCTCCTGGAAGGATTAATTTCGTTAACGAGGGCCACTTTTTCAGTGCAGCCAGGGTGGTCAATACTTGTACGCCTAAATTCATCCTTTAAATCTGGTGGAAGAAAGCTGGTAGGCCCACATATGAAAGAATGGGTCCGTGGTCAGGGGCCAGATAAAACCTGGAAGTTAATGAGAAAAAACTGCCGTTTTTTTTTTTGACTTTGGGGGTATTTTTGATGGTATTTATGGTTTTATTCTGTTTTTTTTGGGCTCATTCGATAGAATGGAAATATACTATAGATATGGTGATGATTTTTATTGGTTTTACGATGACAAGTACCTTGAAACAGCGCAAAATAGCGAAAAAGTTTGATTTTTGTCGATGTTCACGAGTAAACAAATCACACCATCGTCCAATAAAATCAACTGGCATGTCTAATATTCTTGCACAATGATATTTTTTATACCTTTCTACAATGATGCAGTTGTATGCATAAAAGTAAATCTTCTATTTTTTGTGGGAAAAAAAATTCAAAATCAAAGCAAAAGTAATGTAAAGGCGCCTGATGACGTGATAATGAACAGATAAGATGTTATTTTAGTGCCAGGGAATGTCTGCATTGTTTATTCTGGACCCTATTTTGAAATTGGCATCGTTTGAAATTTTGTGAAATTGGCCAAATTGCCATTTTCTGACCACTATTTTGGTTAGTTGAAATTTGGGTTAATAGACGGTTTCTTGTACTCAATCGATAGAAGAAAGGGATTTCTAGCGAAATAGCTATAATTTTAGAACTGAAACATTGGAATTTAAAAAAGGGCTCCAAATTGGGCGAAATCGCCGACGAAATGTCACCGTCCGCAAACCCGCGAGAGCAAACTCCGTTATTTTTCCAAAAATTTCATAATTTTGTGGCGTTATGATGGGAAAAAAGATTCTCTATCATTTAAAGAAAAAAATTTTTTTTTTTTTTTTGAAAATTTTTTTGACCCTGAGAAAAAAAGTTTGGGAGAGGGCCTCACCTAAAAGGGGTTAATCTTTTTTGGGAAAGGGATTAATTAATTTCCAATTTCTTATGGCGAAAATAGATTCGGAGTTAGTAACGCCCGGGAAGGGATTAATTATGAACCCCGGGGGGTCCACTGTATGTAGAACTGAAACTGTACTTAAGGAGAAATATACTAAAGTGGACAGGATGAGGGCTCCACTTAAACTCAACATGAGAAAAACTATACACATTAAAAAAAAAGCTAAGATTGTTATGCAGATATCAGGCAAGTATCTTTTAAATAGAACATTGTACAGAACCCCTTTCCCCATTATGTTCGACCTTTCCACCAGCCACGATTCTCTCCTTCTGCTCATGATTACTACCCCTGCCCTTGTACCAAAGTCAGGTGACTGGCACCAGTTCCTTCATAGGGAAACTGTTTTTCCTTTAACAAAGGACGCCCAAACAACAATCCAGCCTGTAATATTAAATCACTTTATAATATATTTCATACATGACAATCTGCTCAACATAAATTTGATTTCTTAATTCTAATAAATTTAAGAATGAAAGGGGGTAAAGCAGCTGGGAAATGCCAGAATAATGACAGAAATGTTAAAAGCAGGGGAAAAGTGTTTGGGGGCTGGTATTTTTTTTTAATAAATGTATGAAAAGGAAGGTACCTGATTGGCAGAGAGATGTATAGTTCCTTTTTTATAAAGGGGAAGGGGAAAAAAAGATTGTAAAAAATTTTAGGGGAAGAATTTTTCTGAGTATACCAGGTAAAGTGTATGGGGGGTTATTATTGAAAGAATTAGAGGTAAGAAGAAAGAAGGATTGAGATGAACAAGGCTTTTGAATGGATAAGGGGTGTGTAGGTCAAGTGTTTACATAAACATATATGTGAACAGTATTTAGATAAAGGTAGGGAAGTTTTCATTGCATTTACGAATTTAGAAGAGGCGCATATAGGGTGGATAGGAGAGCAATGTGGAGATGTTTCAAGATATAATAGGTAATAAGATTTAAAAGCTGTAAAGAGTTTTTAAAGAGGTGGAGGCTAGGGTTTGGTGTGTAGGAGATAGGGGGATTCCCCCAGTAAAAATAGGTCTTAGAAGGGATTTTTGTCACCATAGTTGTTTAACATATTTATGTAAAATGGAAACCAGTAATTGTTTTACATGATGGTAGGATTGCTGGTGTCTTTTTTTCTGTCCCATAAACATGCAAGATTTCAGGTACATCTACTACTGCTACTTACACTTAGGTCACAAAAATACATGCATGTATACATATATATATATATATACACACCCCTCTGGGTTTTCTTCTATTTTCTTACTGGTTCTTGTTCTTGTTTATTCCCTCTTATCTCCATGGGGAAGTGGAACAGAATTTTTCCTCCATTAACCATGCGTGTTGTAAGAGACGACTAACATGCTGGGAGCAAGGGGCTAGTAACTCCTTTTCCTGTATACATTACTAAAGTTAAAAAGAGAAACTTCGTATTTTTGGGCCACCCTGGTTTAGTGGGATATGGCCAGTTTGTTGAAAGAAAATACAAAATGGGAGTTGTTACTTTTTGCTGATGATACTGTGCTTTGGGAGATCTTAAAGAAAAGTTGCTAAGGTTAGTGGAGGAGTTTGGGAGGGTAAAGGTAGAAAGTTGAAAGTGAACTTAGATAAGAGTAAGGTGATGAGAGTATCGAACGATTATATAAAAGAAAAATTGATATCACATTAGAGGGAGGAGCATATTATTATTATACTCAAAGAAGCACTAAACCACAGGGTTATACAGAGGGAGGGAGTATAGAAGTGAATGTGTTCAGATATTTGGGAGTTGACTTGTCAGTGGATGGGTTTATGAAGGATGAGGTTAACCATGGAATTGATGAAGAAAAAGGTGATTGGTGCTTTGAGGTATCTGTGGCAAAGTAGGGAATGTACGAGAGTATAGTGGTACCAACACTCTTATATGGGTGTGAAGCATGGGCTGTAAATGCTGCAGGAAGGAGGCTGAAGCAGGAGATGTCGTTTCTAAGGGCAATGTGGTGTAATTATGCAGAGAATTTTTAGTGTGGAAATTAGGAGGAGGTGTGGAGTTGCAGTAGACCCTTATATTACACTGTAGTTACGTTCCTGAAAATGCCATGTTGGATAAATCCGTGTTAGATAAACTGGAAGAACTTATGGGAAAAATAAGGTTATGCTCCTGGGAGCCCCAAAAGTCAAACACTTTTTTTAGACTCCAGATCTTACAAAAATAAAAGTGAATATGTAATTGTATTATGATGTATTATGTTGTTTTTATTCCTTAAGACTACAAATGCAACAGAAATAATAGTATTTTTAGCTTAAAGTGTGGGTGCTGGTTTGTCGATGATTGTGAAGAGAGTGAGAGTTATGCTGTGGCCCTAGTGGGCTGGAGGTGGATGGTAGAGGTTCTGGTACTGAAGTTGATGGTTATACTGGAGTGTGTATAAATTCTGTAAGGGTTTCTACATTTTACCCTGTGCACACTATACAGCCGACGATAAGGCATCAGCTGCTTTAGACAACGTTTCAGAGCACTGCTTCTAGATTTGTCAGGGGCCTCTTTCGGTGAAAAAGTCTAACTTTAAGTCGGTCAAATGAGCCAGTAAGTCAAGTCAGTCAGTCAAGTAAATCAGTCAAGTCTCACTAAGTCAGTCAGTTATTCATCATGCATACTCGTATATTTACCTCATTCTTTTTAATTGTACAAACTGATGCTTCATTAAGGCCATAGGCTCCTTTCTATATCCACCACACATGAGCCACTCTTAAGCTTGTCTAATATCTCGATTTTCTTGTAACTCCAAGACTTAAATACTTAACCCTTTTCTTGCCACTTTCAGCAACACTTGTGTGCCTACTGGGTGCCACGATCGCTTGGCAGAAACAAGGTATGGCACTAAAATATCAAAATAATCCCCAAACACAGCAAGCTCCTAGATGCGTTTGAACAGAAGGCTGGGACAGGGGTGGCGGGGGTGGCAGGGAATGGTGGTATGCTTCCCTCTGCGGAGACGGGTCTCACATACAACAAGGCGGCGGCCTGAGCTAGGAAATATCCCACGAGCAACACTCCAAATTTAGTTAATTTAGTTAAGTTAATTTTACGAAGTGTTGTATAAAAATTATGCTACAATTTTTCAATAGTGTAATAACCAAAAGGTGCGAAATAAATCTGTGTAATATAAGGGTCTACTGTACTAAAAGTATTAGTCAAAGGGCTGAAGAGGGGTTGTTCAGATGGTTTGTCATTTTGAGAGTATGGAACAAAGAATGACTTGAGCGTATAAATCTGTAGGGGAAGAAAGGCGGATTAGGGGTCATCCTAGGAAAGGTTGGAGGAAGGGGGTAAAGGAGGTTTTGTGTGGGTGAGGGGCTTGGACTTCCAGCCTGTGAGCATGAGCGTGTTAGATAGGAGGAATGGAGATGAATGGTTTTGGGACCTGGATGAGCTGTTGGAGTGAGAGCAGGGTGCAATATTTGTGAAGGGATTCAGGGAAACCAGTTAGCCAGACTTGAGTCCTGGAGGTGGGAAGTACAATGCCTGCACTTTAAAGGGAGGGATTTGGGATATTGGCTGTTTGGAGGACATCTAAACTGTCATATCTGAGCACCTCTGAAAAGACTGTGATTATGTATGAATGATGGTGAAAGTGTTAAATGATGATCAAAGTTTTTTTATTTCATTTTGGGTCACCCTGCCTCGGTGGGAAATGGCCGATTTGTTAAAAAAAAAAAAAATGTGAAGAGAAGATTCAAGTACATACGTAGAAATTAAAGAACTTAAATAACTGAGAGTATAAAATATATACTGTACCCAGTAAAGCTTTCAGAGAGTGGTGACTCTGTCTGTAGAAGCTGATGAGCTCCCCCAATGGTTCTAAAGAATCGAGCCTCACTTAAGTAGAAAAACCAGTTTCATCTTGTCGAAAAACTCTCATGTGTTTCACCTCACCCAGTGCTCTGTGAAAAGGAAATAATGTATATAAAGTGTGCAGCAAATTTCCTGTTGAGAAATATGTTGCATAGATAAGGCTAGTCCAGATAATTTTACTGGCTTGTTTTGTAAAATGCCACAGTTGACACTTAGTGCGGGTATAGTGTTACAAACAACGGGTGGATATATGTACATTGCGCATGATAAGGGTCTCATGGGCCACAAAAGTTAGTGGAAAATGTATATATATAAAAAAAAAAAAAAATGTGGAGTGAATAGTTATTGCCAATGTTGCCCCAAATTTATGCCTCCATATCTCAGTAAGTAATATTTTTTTTTTTATTAACACACGCCGTTTCCCCACCAAGGCAGGGTGGCACGAAAAGAAAAACTTTCATCATCATTCACTCCATCACTGTCTTGCCAGAGGCATGATTACACTACAGTTATAAAACTGCAACATTTAACATCCCTCCTTCCTTCTTCAGAGTGCAGGCACTGTACTTCCCATCTCCAGGACTCAAGTCCGGCCTGCTGGTTTCCCTGAATCCTCATAAATGTTACTTTGCTTCCACTCCAACAGCACGTCGGCATTAAAACCATTTGTCTCCATTCACTCCTATCAAATACGCTCATGCATACTTGCTGGAAGTCCAAGCCCCTCGCACACAAAAACCTCCTTTACTCCCTCCCTCCAACCTTTCCTAGGCCGACCCTACCCCGCCTTTCCCCTCCACTGCGCATTTATACACTCTCGAAGCCATTCTACTTCGCTCCATCTCTCTACATGTCCAAACCACCTAAACAACCCCTCCTCAGCCCTCTGGATAATAGTCTTGCAATCCCGCACCTCCTCCTAATTTCCACACTACGACCCGCTGCATTATATTCACACCACATTGATCTCAGACATGACATCTCCATTGCCTCCAGCCTTCCTTGTTGCAACATTCACCACCCATGCTTCACACCCATATAAGAGTGTTGGTATAACTATACTCTCATACATTCCCTCTTTGCTTCCACGGACAAAGTCTCCACGGACATCAGTAGCAATGATAGGAATATATTTTGTTTGTTTCATTACCACCAGAAAAATTGTACTCCTTTATTTTATAATACAAAGACCCCGAGTCTCGTAAAAACTTCACTCCTGAAGTCTGCTCAAGTGCCAGGCCGAACGAATTTACTCCCCTTAAGGAAAAATTTCACGAGGTTAGTCTATTAGACTTCAAATACACTTCACAAGAACTTACAAAATTCACTTACATAATTGCACGATTCCGGGTATTTGCTAACCGAGGGTCCACTGTACAGTGGTCCCCCGGCTAACGTTCACCCCGAAATCGTACAAGTATGTAAGTATAATATTGTAAGGGCTCGTGGAAGTGTATTTTGGGGGTCTGGAATAGATTAACCTACGTGACATTATTTCTTAAGGAAGCAAATTGCTCGGTAATGCACTTGAGCAGCATTCTGCAATGAATTTTGAACGTTAGTCAGGGGACCACTGTAATTTTTTTTAAATGCTAACACAGCAATTTTAATTTTGGGTCTTCCAACAGTGAAATTAAAAAATATACCAAATGAAGCTTCCTCCTGGGTGTTGTGGAACAGTACACAACAATATCTAAGCATATCTTGCCTGTGAATTATTCAAAAGAAAAAAAAGAAAAATTTCTAACAATAACACCAGCTGCTCCCCACTAAGGCAGGGGTGACCACAAAAAGAACACTTTTTCACCATTATTCACTCCATCACTCTTACAAAGGCATGCTGGATACTACAGTTCAAATGCCCCTCCAAAATGCAATTATCCCCACCCCTTTTCAGAAAGCAGGCACTGTAGTTCCCACCTCTAGGATCTGAGTCTGGCTAACTGGACTTCCATATCTATGTTAAAGTGGACAAGAATCCTTCCTCCATATGCCATGTGTGTCGTAAGAGGTGATTAAAAATGCCAGGAGCAAGGAGGCTGGTAACCCTTTTCCTGTATTAATTACTAAATGTAAAAAATACCTATATTCTATTAATTTTGAGTCAAAGAAAAAAAATAACGGCTCTCACAGACAGCAATTTGTAAATATATACTATACAGAAAGTTGACCAACTGCTTACTATTACAGTACAGTGGTCCTCGGTTTTCGCCGCACCCGTTCCAGAATGCTGCTCAAGTGCCATTACCGAACGAATTTACTTCCTTAAGAAATAATGTCACGAGGTTGGGTCTATTTCAGACCCCCAAAATACAATTGCAACAGCCCTTACGAAAATACAATTTACATAAATGTTCAAGTTTGAGATGCACGAAAACCGAGGACCACTGTATATTATTAATATTTTTCCCACAGTGAATGATGTAAAAATTATATTTTAATTTCACCCTATAAGCTTAGACCAGTTCAGTACATGGTTGTACATTTCTGTTATGAGATTTCATTTTCATTAAAAATTGTAACATACAAATTTTCATTCTTATTTTTATTTTAGGGGGAAACACTAAACCCACATGGGTCATAAAATTTCTAAGGTAATGGGAAGATAAGAAAGTTCCTTGTATCAATACTCACCAGCATCAAAGCATCTCTGTTGGGGGGAAAAAAATTTACTTGTCAATCGTAATGATGAGCAGCAGCTTACAAAAAAACAATTCTTTGGTAATCTTACCATCACGGAAATAAAAAAAAAGATGATGAAGGCAATAAAAGACTGCTACATCTGCTAAATCTTGTTAAAGGCAAAAGAAATTAACTTTTCAATCAAGAGCAAAATACAGTACGTTCGTCATCCATAAAGTAGTGACCCTTAGTATACCTGGGGGGGGTTTGGGGGGTAAACCCCCCTACGGCCTGGTATGACCAGGCCTGTGGTAGATCAGGGCCTGATCAACCAGGCTGTTACTGCTGGCCACACCACCCAACTTACGAACACAGCCCGGCTGGTCGGTCTGACTTTGGTGCCTGCCCAGTGCCTTCTTGACAGCAGGTAATCCCCCTTATGTATGCTGAGAGGCAGTTAAATATCTTGGGCCCCCAACACTTTTGTGTAGTCTCTTAGTGTATTTGGTGCCACTGTCTTCATAAGGGGGAAAGTTGCATTTCTTCCAAATCTCCCCAAAAACTCCCCAAATTTCCTAAATCTTAAAACCTCTAAATAAGATGCCCAAAGTTCATACATTACTTAATGCTACATGGTAGTATAAATACCTGCCCAAAACAATACTGCCTTACACCCAATTGTAGCATTCTCATACTGTAAAAATACTTTCAACAACGCACAATGTTATACATACTGTATACCCATAATATACAGTGGACCCCCGTTTCGCATTAATTCGTTCCAGAATGCTGATAGAGGCCGTTAGGCAATTTGTTCCCATAAGGACGAATGTAAATTAGATTGTCCGTTTCAGCGCCCAAAAAAACACAACAAAAGCACTTTCAAAAAAACACTTACATAATTGTTCGAGTTGGGGCTGATGAAATCCGGGGGGCCACTGCAATTTAAATATTTAATATTGATATAAACAACCTGCAAAATACTTTCAACTTGCCCCAATGTAATATCCCCAGATTGTTAATTTGATAAACTTACTGTCTGTAAATAAAAACAGATGTATACAACAAACAAACTATGATCAATTTCTCTATATTAATACAGTGGTACCCCGGTTTACGATTTTTTTCTTTCCCAGAATGCTGTTCAAGTGCCATTACCAAACGAATTTATCTCCTTAAATGTTGTAAAATAGACTAGTCCTTTTAGCCCCCCAAAATTTACACTTACAAAAGCATTTAAAAAAATAAACTTACAAAAAAGGGTGAGTTTGGGGACCATCGTAAAGGGGGGGGTACCACTGTAGTCTTGCCATTAAATTTAGTCTGCCCATAATGCCATGGCATGATAGGGGCCTCTTTGCACTGCAACTCATTTTGTAAAACACAATCTCAATGTAAACTTGCAATGAAATAAAATTTGTATTTGTAGGGAGTGTTTTTCATGTGCAGATTTGGGACTAGTTCCTGATCGAAACAGTGGATGAGGTTGAGAAGTTGTTGATGGTGTGGATCAATGAAAAACATATAGCGGGTGATAGTATTTCCACGGCGATAATTTGTGAAAAGGCAAGGAAGTTGCAGAATCTTGTCAAACAATGCCTGAAACCAGTGGTGAGGCAAGTGATTTTTAAAGCCAGCAAAGGCTGGTTTGAGAGGTTTGATATGTGTGGCATCAGAGTTGTGAGGCATGGTGGGGCAGCCAGCTCAGAAAAACGGCAGCTGAAAAATTTCTGAGGAATTTGGGGTTCGTGAGCTGAAAAATTAAACCCCAACAAGTTTTTAATTGTGATGAAACAGGCCTTTTTTGGGAAGAAAACCCCAACAGGACCTTCATTACTCAGGAGGAAAAGGCACAGCCAGGACACAAGCCATAAAAGACAGGCTAACTTTTTGATGTGTCAATGCCAGTGGTTTTTTTAAAAGTGAAGCCTTTACTGGTGTATCCTGAAAATCCCAGAGCCTTCAAGAAACATAATGTTAACAAGAATAATTTGTGGGGCTTTGGGAATAACCCCAAGGCATGGTCACTACGGGCATTTTCAAGGAATGGTTGACGGAGTGTTTGGCCCCAGTGTGAAAAAAACCTGAAGGAAAAAAAATTGGGACTAAGTGCCTCCTGTTACACAATGCTCCTGCTCATCCTCACAACTTGGAAGAGTTGTTGTCTGAGGATTCAATTTCATCAAGTGAAGTTCTTGCCTCCTAAACCCCCCTCTCATCCAGCCCATGGACCAAGGTCATTCCAAACTTCAAAAAATGTACACAAAAACAGTGTTTCAGAAGTGCTTTGATGTGACCTCAGACACTGAATTGACCCCAAGAGAGTTCTGGAAAGAACACTTCAATATCGTGCATTGCATAGGCCTTATAGGTAAGGCTTGGGGGGGAGTGACTTCAAGGACTTTGAAATCTGCTTGGAGACCACTGTAGCCGGATTGTGTTGAAAAAGAGGGATTTTGGGAAAGGGTTTTAGGCACCCTGGCCCTGGCCTGTTGTGGAACATGTTGTGGAAGATTTGTGGCATTGGGGAACAGCCTGGGGTTGGAGGTGATGGTGAGGATGTCGAAGAGTTGGTGGAGGAGCACAGGGTAGAGCTAACAACTGAAGAGCTGCAAGAGCTTCATCTGGAAACAACAGACCACAGCTGAGGTTATTGCTTCACAGGAGGAGGGAAAAGAGAGAGGAAAAAATGCCATCTTCAGTGCTTAAGAAGATGTGTCAAAGTGGAAGGTTGCAGACATTTGTTGAAAAACACCACCCTAGCAAGCTGAAATGAGCCATCTGTGCAACCACTTCAGTGACAGAGCCATGTTGTACTTCAGAAAAGTAAAAGGTGCCAGAAACAGAGGACTGTGGATAGTTATTTCACAAGGCAGGGATCCAGTGACTCTCGTGGTCCTTGTGGGTTAAAAAAGACCAAGGGGGAAGTAACCCCAAGGGGGACTTGTTACCGAAGTCCTTTTGGAGGGGATTCCCTTCCAACCACTAACACCCGCCCCTGTCATCCTCCTATCTTCCAGATGCCTGCAACTCTTCAATAAATTAAGTAAATGTATAGTATACAGTGGTCCCCCGGTTTACATTTTTTTTGCCCAGAATGCTATTCAAGTGCCATTACCAAAGAATTTATCCCCATACGGAATAATGTAAAATAGCTAGATTTTTAAACCCCCCAAAAACTTACAAAAGCATTTAAAGGGCGAGTTTGGAGACCATCAAAAACCCGGGGGTACAACTGTATATATATTGTTTTTATTTTTTTGAATGTTAATTTTTTTGGGTGGAATGGATTAATTGTATTTACATTATTTCTTATGGGAAATAAGGTTTAAATTGAAAGTTTCGTGTTAAGAAATAGCTCCTGGAACGTTAATTACATTATCGGGGGACCACTGTACTTTTTTCCGTGAAAGTTGTCTATATTCTCAGATCTGAAATTTTCCCCTTGAAAGGGCCGTTAGTGTACAGCAATACCAGCCCCGAAAAAAGCGATTTGAAGAGAATCATGGGGTTAGTTTTCTAGTTTTGAAGGGTTTTCATTATCCATCCTACTGTGGAAAAGTTTTTCTACACAGTGGCTTCCCCAGTCCCAAAAAGAAGAATTTGGAAAATCAGAAGGAGTTTGAAGTAATCAGTCCCTCAGCCTGAGTCATGTCATCAGTTCATCAATTTGATGGACTGATTACAGAAAAAGGGCTATTGGACAAAGAACACTAAAATTTCCCTTTTGGCTGCTTTGTTAAATGCAATACTCACAAGATCTAAATCTAAGGGGTGGATTTTCTGCAATGATTTTGTGAGAAAAAATGGATTTTAAATGGGGATTAGGTTTTTTCAGACAGCCTGGGAGACATTAGCGAGTTTCAGCCAGTGCTTCCATCTAGCGGGCTGAGGCAAACCCCCCAGTTCTGGGCTGTCTGATGTGCTTTAGTTGCTACTCCTGGAGTAGTAACCTTCCTGGTTGGAGTGGAACTGGGGGAAATCCTTACCACCTGATCAGCTCTGCTGCTGGCCCGGTCAGCCCGTACAGGCTGAGATTTAGAGGAGCAAGATGTACGTCATCTGCTTAGCTACTTTTGTCTACTCATCCGCTTCTACGTCTTCTTACTTACCGCGACCAAGTGGCATAGGAGAATCCTAACATCTGCCCGGATAACCTTCCACCATCCCTCAACACCTGAGACCTTCCTGGG
>WNWK01035200.1:0-19937 GCA_009830355.1 Cherax destructor | reverse complement strand
CAACAAACTACTGTCATTACGCCCTACATCATATCTTGTATACTTATTTATCCTCTTTTTCTTAAAATATGTATTACCTATAACTAAACCCCTTTCTATACAAAGTTCAATCAAAGGGCTCCCATTATCATTTACACCTGGCACCCCAAACTTACCTACTACACCCTCTCTGCATGTTTCTCCCACTTTAGCATTTAGGTCCCCTACCACAATTACTCTCTCATTTGGTTCAAAAGTTCCTATACATTCGCTTAACATCTCCCAAAATCTCTCTCTCTCCTCTACACTCCTCTCTTCTCCAGGTGCATACACGCTTATTATGACCCACTTTTCGCATCCGACCCTTATTTTAATCCACATAATCCTTGAATTTACACATTTATATTCCCTCTTTTCCTTCCATAACTGATCCTTCAACATTATTGCTACCCCTTCCTTAGCTCTAACTCTCTCAGATACTCCTGACTTAATCCCATTTATTTCTCCCCACTGAAACTCGCCTACCCCCTTACTTTAATGTACATAATTCTCGACAATATACTGTATCGAACAAATCATGAAATCTAAATGTCATCTAATTCCATCCCATTACTACTTGTTTCATCATTTTCTCTCTCTCCTCCCATATATTGTACAATATGTTGCAATTGCTTCTTTCAGAGATAGCTCTTGTATGGGTAAGTTTGCATAGTATCATCTTCGTCTCTACTTTTTTACAGCCATGTCTGCAGGAATAATTCTCACTGAACTTATACTCTATCTTATTCTATTGTATTGTTATTTAATTAACTAATACCAATACCAATCACTCTATTAAAACTAGACAGCTATATTTTTTACTGTTATTTTATGAATTAACTTTTACTAATTTTTAAATTTCTATTAATACCATGTACAGTGGACCCCCGAGTTTCATGATTCATCCGTTCCAGAGAGTCTGCTGAAAGGCGAAATTCACGACTGGCGAACCCATTTTCCCCATAAGAAATAATGGAAATCCAATTAATCCGTTCCAGACCAAAAGTATTAAATTTTTTTTTTTTTTTTATGTTAAATATAGATTTACAGTACATACAGAAAACAATGAGACATCAAGTATAAAACAATAATATCACACTTACCTTTATTGAAGACTCTTATTGGTGTATGGAAGATAAGAAACCAGGAACACTGCAGCAAACCTGTTGGCCCATACTAGGCAGGTCCTTCACAAACCATCCCATTAACAGAATATTTGCCCAACCCAATTTTCAATGCTCCCCAAGCAATAAGCTTTGATAATTCTATTCACTCATGCACAAGTCCCACTCAAATCAAATCGTGTGTGTGGGGAAGTATCCTGGCTGGTGTGTGGGGAAGTACCCTGGCTGGTGTGTGGGGAAGTACCCTGGCTGTTGTGCGGAAGTACCCTGGCTGGTGTGTTCTTTATTGAATTCTGTCGTGTTTCTCGCCTTCTTTACCAAAGGGCTGGCACTAGGAGCTTTCTTTGGGCTCATGGTGGCTTATTTAGCAGTTGCAAGCACAAAAACGAATGGAATGTATCTTATGAACGCGTGAGGTGATGGTCACTCGCCCACAAACAATGCCACACTGACTGTGGTGTCAGAGGCAGGCTGGCTTTGTTTACAGGCTGATGCTGGGAGAAGGGCTGGATGCGTACCGTACCGCCGCCGAATCGCGAATAAAATCATGAACCGTGAGTCTATTTTTCGCCAAAAAAAGGAGCTGAAAGGCAAAATTCATGAAGCACGATGCCGCTGAAACTCTGGGGTCCACTGTATTGGACCTCTAAAAAAAATAAAGCTTTGCCCATAATGCTATGCATCTTATAGGCCTTCAGATTATTGTATGTTTTATACAGTGAATTTAAAATGAACCCTTTGACTGTTTCGGTCGTATATATATGTCTTACGAGCCAGTGTTTTGGATGTATATACGTACAGTGGTACCTCGAGTTACGATATTTTTTCGTTCGAGAATGCTGTTCAAGTGCCATTACCAAACGAATTTATCCCCATAAGGAATAATGTAAAATAGACTAGTCCTTTTACACCCCCAAAAATATACTTACAAAAGCATTTAAAAAAATAAACTTACATAAAAGGGCGATTTTGGGGACCATCGTAACTCGAGGTACCACTGTATACTCAAAAATTCTAGCGGCTTCAAATCAAGCGGGAGAAAGCTGGTAGGCCCACATGTGAGAGAATGGGTGTGTGTGGTCAGTGTGCACTGTATAAAAAAATCCTGCAGCACGCAGTGCATAATGAGAAAAAAAAACTGACTGTGTTTTTGGATTAAAATGCCGACTTTGAGGTGTATTTTCGTATAGTATTTATGGTTGTATTCTCTTTTTCGTGGTCTCATTTGATAGAATGGAAAACATATTACAGAAATAGAGATGATTTTGATTAGTTTCATGATGAAAGCGACCTTGAAATTGAGCTCAAAGTAGCGGAAATGTTCGATTTTTGCCAATGTTCAAGAGTAAACAAATCACGCCACGCGTCCAATACACGTCAACTGGTGAGTCTAATATTCTTTCACAAGTGCACTGATATTATTTATACCACTTTTACAATAATGCAGTAGTCTTCATAACAGTAAATCTTCTATTTTTTGTGTGAATAAAAAATCAAAATAGAAAGCAAGAGTAATATAAGAGGGGCCTAAAGACATGACTAATGAACAGAGAAAATCTTATTTTAGTGCCAGGAATGTCTGCATTGTTTATTCTGCACCCTATTTTGAAATTGACATCTTTTTTATTTTGCATGAAATTGGCCAAATTGCCAGTTTCTGACCACTTTATTGGGTAGTTGAAATCGGTAAATTGGCGGTTCTTGTACTCAATCGATAGAACAAATGGAGTTCTAAAGAAATAGCTATGAGTTTCGTCGACTGGAACAATGAAATTCGCCGAAAATAGGGATAAAAGTCAGCAAAATCGCCGATGCGTATATATTGCCGAGATCACTAACTTCGCGAGAGCATAATTCCGTAAGTTTTCCATCAAATTAAGTACTTTTTGTGTCATTACCATCGGGAAAAGATTCTCTATCATTTCATAAATTTTTTTTTTTTTTTTTCGAATATTTTGCGACACCAGGAGACACTTCAAGATTTGGGGTTGCGACAGTCAGAGGGTTAGGATACAGCCTCTCCTCACTTAGCGACGTACTCGTTTTCTGACTACTCAGACTCATGACAGGCTCTCTGACCAACAAGCATACCTAAATAATGTATATCAGAGCTGATTTCCTCTATTCTGTTTATTACAATACAGCTTCTCCTCACTTAACAACGGAGTTCCATTCCTAAGACCACGTCTGTAAACAAATTTGTCGCTAAGTGAGGAGCATACTATAATGGTAGTAGGTTTGTGTCAACTATTTTTTATATTGTTTTTAATGTCACCTTTGCACCATTTATAACATTTTTAGTATATTTTGAATGTTTATACAGTAGTGTATTGTACTATATTGTAATAAACAGAATAGAGGAAATCAGCTCTAATGTAGACAGCCTGTACTGTTTGCATAGACAGCCCATGCTGCCTGCCACCTGAGTTCATATTTCGTGCCATGCTAATTCCATAGTTTCCGCCAGAGGGCAAGCCTGGTAGGCGTACCCACGTCTACCAGACCCGCCCTGGTCCACTCTCACTCACGCAGCTGCCTTCACTCAGACAACAAGGCTTACTCCTCTCTCTCCCTCGCAAGGCGTATGGCCCTGGGCCATGGCCAGTAACACAGCCTGTGTACTCGCACCTTTATACAAATAAAGTAAGAAGCCGCTGAAGCCTTATCATTGCATTTCCGCTACCAAGAACACTCCAAATAACTCGTTGTTATAAATGGTGGAAGCGGTGCCTCGCAGCAGGTGTGTTTGCCCGAGAGGGAAGGAAGAGGAATGAAGTTTGTCTTCACTCCATCACTCTACACAAGAAGCATCCTTCTCTCAACGAGTTATCCTGATGTCGTGTCTGCAAATCTCAGCATCCAGACACAGGTACAAGCAGGATTCAGGCCGAAATTTGTCTAATTCTCCGAGAAATGGTGTCACTGACTTCACGCCACAGCGTCCCATGCTGTTTCTCAGTCACGTGCTCAGCCTTGCCAGCATGTTCTGCTGTTGTTGTTCAGCTCATCACGGCTCTTTCAGCAAGTCAGAGGTGAGTTTGTGGTGATTTCAGCGTCTAGTGTGAGTGTTCCTCTTCGACTTTGTGGGTAGGTGGGGACGGCTGGGTCCCTTCGCCTCTCACCCAAACACTCACTTGGCGCCCAGACAACACTCAGACAACAGGCCTACCCTCTCTCTCTCTCTCTCTCGCAGGCATGGCCCGCTGGGCCATGGCCACTAACACGCAGCCTGTGAACTCGCACCTTTATTACAAATAAAGTAAGAAGCCTCCGAAGCCTCATCATTTCAACCATGCCTCCAAGAAGACTCCAAATAATCGTCGTTATACTAATATACTACATTATTTAGGCGTGCATACTGGTCAGAGAGCCCATCGTAAGTCCGAGTCATCGGTAAAGGAGTACGTTGCTAAGTACTACAGTGGTACCTCGGTTAACGATGGTCCCCAAACTCGCCCTTTTATGTGTTTATTTTTTTAAATGCTTTTGTAAGTGTATTTTTGGGGGTCTAAAAGGACTAGTCTATTTTACATTATTCCTTATGGGGATAAATTCGTTTGGTAATGGCACTTGAACAGCATTCTGGAACGAAAAAATATCGTTAACAGAGGTACCACTGTACTCCTTTATACAGTATACAGCTGTATAAACATTTATACCGTATACTCCTTTATACAGTATACAGTACACTGCTGTATAAACATTTAAAAATATACCAGAAATGTTATAAATGGTGCAAAGGTGAATCCACCATCAACAACAGCAGAGAAATTCACCAGACAGATGACAGATAGGATAACTAGCTGCCTTGAAGATCTTGCACTCAATATTATCCTCCTTGGCGACTTCAAGCTCCCAAAAATAAAATGGAAGAGGCTCAACACTAACCTTATACGAGAAATTGTACCAGAACTACTCTAGCTGAACAGTTTCATACCAGGTAGACGTGGAGAGTGTTCTGGGGGTCACTGTCCCCATGGCCCTGTCCATGACCAGGTCTCACGGTACTAAAAGTTTGCACTGAAAAGGCAAATAACAAAACCTATTAGAAGGGAAAGTTTGCTAAAATTGATCTTCACAAAGAATGAGAAATTTGACAGGGACACAAAAAACACAATACACCGAGACATTATGTTTGCAGAGAAACCTTTATGTATACCTCACTTTTGACCTCTTCTGTGCTTGACCTCAGGGTGCTCATTGCCACAACGCGCATGTGTGTTTTTTGTATAGTATACAGTGGACCCCCGAGTAACGAGCATAATTCATTCCAGAAGCCTGCTCAAGTGCCATTACCGAACGAATTTTCTCCCTTAAGGAATAATGTCAAGTAGGTTAGTACATTTTAGACCCCCAAAAATACACTTACAAAAGCACTTACAATATTATACTTACATAATTGTATGATTTCCGAGGTGATCGTAACTCGGGGGTCCATTGTAGTACATACTTGATAAATAAGACAGTACAGTTTCCTCACTTAACGACCACTCGGACTTATGACCAGTTCTCTGACCAGTATGCATACCCAATGTATATTAGAGCTGATTTCCTCTACGGTGGACCCTCAAGTTTCGTGATTAATCCGTTCCAGAGAGTCTGCCGAAAGACGAAATTCATGAATGGTGAAACCATTTTCCCCATAAGAAATAATGTACTAAATCCAATTACAGTGGACCCTTGAAAATTGTCTCCCTTGAGAATCGGCGAATTTGAAAATCATCCTCTTTTTTCGGCAAAAAATCGACTTGAAAATCGTCCGTTTCCTTGAAAAACGCCGGTCGTCTGAAACGTGTCTGCGTGGCCTCCCCGCCGCCTGGGCACATAAACACATTGAGCGTCAGTGTGCCATTGTTTACCAGCGAGTGACCACCACCCACACCGCCACCTACACATTCATACCATATATTTTGTCAATATTCCATTCGTTTTAGTGCTTGCAACTGCTAAATAAGCTACCATGGGCCCAAAGAAAGCTCCTAGTGCCAGCCCTGTGGCAAAGAAAGTGAGAAACACAATAGAAGTTAAGAAAGAGATCATAGAAAAGTATGAAAGTGGTGTACGTGTGGCGGAGCTTTCCAGGATGTATGGGAAGGCCCATTCAACCATCACTTCCATCTTTTTGAAGAAAAAGGAAATCAAGGAAGCTGATGTTGCGAAAGGGGTGAATATGCTATCGAAAATGAGATCGCAAAGAATCAAAGAAGTTGAGAAGTTGCTGCTTTTGTGGATCATAAAAAAAGAGTTAGCAGGAGATAGTGTTACACAGTCAATAATTTGCGAAAAGGCAAGGCAGTTGCATTACGATCTCATAAAGAAAAGTCCTGGAACGAGTGCTGATGTTGATGAATTCAAGGCCAGCAAAGGCTGGTTCGAAAATTTCAAGAAGCGAAGTGGCATACACAATGTTGTAAGGCATGGAGAGGCTGCAAGTTCTGACAAATGTGCTGCTGAAAAATTTGTTCATGAATTCAAGGGGTACATAGAGTCTGAACAATTCAAACCCCAACAAGTGTTCAATTGTGATGAAACAGTCCTCTTTTGGAAGAAAATGCCAAAGAGGACCTACATTACTCAGGAGGAAAAGGCACTGCGAGGACACAAGCCTATGAAAGACAGTCTAACTCTCATGTTGTGCGGCAATGCTAGTGGTGATTTCAAAGTGAAGCGTTTACTCGTGTATCACTCTGAAAATCCCAGAGTGTTCAAGAAGTACAGTGTTGCCAAGGCTAATTTGTGTGTGTTTTGGAAGGCTAACAGTAAGGCATGGGTCACCAGGGAAATTTTCCTTGATTGGTTCAATGAAGTGTTTGGCCCCAGTGTGAAGAAATACCTCCTGGAAAATAAATTGCCACTTAAGTGCCTCCTGGTAATGGACAATGCTCCTGGTCATCCTCCAGACATGGAAGAGCAAATGGTGAAGGATTTTAAGTTCATCAAAGTGAAGTTCTTGCCCCCTAATGCCACTCCTCTCCTCCAGCCCATGGACCAGCAGGTCATTTCAAACTTCAAAAAACTCTACACCAAAGCAATGTTTCAAAAGGTGTTTTGACATAACCTCAGGCAGTACTTTGACCCTAAGAGAGTTCTGGAAAGATCACTTCAATATCGTGCATTGCATACGCCATATAGGTAATGCTTGGCAGGAAGTGACTTCCAGGACAATGAACTCTGCTTGGAGACCACTGTGGCCAGATTGTGTTGAAAAGAGCGATTTGGAAGGGTTTGGGGATGACTCTGACAGCCCTATGCCAGTTGTGGAAAAAATTGTGGAATTGGGGACGTCCATGGGGATGGAGGTTAGTGGTAAGGATGTGGAAGAGTTGCTAGTGGACCACGATGAAGAACTAACCACTGAAGAGCTGCAAGACCTTCAACTGCAAGAACAATAGACCAAAGCTCAGGAAATTGCTTCAGAGGAGGAGGAAGGGAGAAGGAAGAAGTTGCTTTCTTCAGAGATTAAGGAGATGTGTACAATGTGGACTAGGATGGAAAAATTTGTGGAGGAGCATCACCCTGACAAAGCTGTTCCAGGCCGTGTATGTGACATGTTCAATGACACTGTCTTGTCACATTTTAGGGACATTTTAAAGAACCGCCAGAAACAGACCTTTCTGGACAGTTATTTTGCAAGAAAGGAATCCAGTGACTCTCAACCTGGTCCTAGTGCCATTAAAAAACAAAGAAGGGAAGTAACCCCAGAAAAGGACTTGGTACCTGAAGTGTTCATGGAAGGGGATTCCCCTTCCAAACACTAGCAGCAACACCACCACCTTCTCCCCTCCTTCCTTCTTCCACACATCAACAACTCTTCAATAAAGGTAAGTGTCAATTTATTACTATTTTATACTATGTACAGTATATATCTCATTGTTTTGTGTGTAGATAAATGTACATTTAATGTGTAAAAAATTTTTTTACATACTTTTGGAGTGTCTGGAACGGATTAATTTGATTTACATTATTTCTTATGGGGAAAATAGATTTGAAAATCGTCCATTTTGAAAATAGGCAGCATCTCAGGAACGGATTAATCACGATTTTCAAGGGTCCACTGTAATCCATTCCAGACACCCAAAAGTACAGTGGTACCTCGAGTTACGATATTTTTTCGTTCGAGAATGCTGTTCAAGTGCCATTACCAAACGAATTTATCCCCATAAGGAATAATGTAAAATAGACTAGTCCTTTTACACCCCCAAAAATATACTTACAAAAGCATTTAAAAAAATAAACTTACATAAAAGGGCGATTTTGGGGACCATCGTAACTCGAGGTACCACTGTATTAACAAAAAATATATATTTTTTTAGATTAAATATAGATTTATATACAGAAAACAATGAGAAATCAAGTATAAAACAATAATAACATCACTTACCTTTATTGAAGACTCTTGTTGGTGTATGGAAGATGGGAGGAGGGGAGAGGATGAAGTTACACTATTGTTTGGAAGGGGAATCCCCTTCCATAAAGACTTCAGGTACCAAGTCCTTTTCTGGGGTTACTTCCCTTCTTTGTTTTTTAATGCCACTAGGACCTGCTTGAGAGTCACTGGACCCTGTTGCTCAAAAATTGTTCCAGAGAGCTCTGTTTCTGGCATCTGTTTAAAATTTGCCTAAAATGGGACACGACATTGTCATTGAACATGTCGCACCCAGCTGTAACAGCTTTGTTAGGGTGATGTTCCTCCATAAATGTTTGCACCCTACTCCACATTGCACAAATCTCCTTAATCTCTGAAGAAGCACCTTCTTTCCTCTCTTCCTCCTCCTCTGAGCAATTTCCTCAGCTGTGCTCTGTTGCTGTTGCAGATGAAACTCTTGCAGCTCTTCAGCGGTTAGCTCTTCGCTGTGGTTCTCCACCAACTCTTCCACATCCGCCCTCCCATTCAACCCCATGGAATTCCCCAATGCCACAATACATTCCATAACTGGAATAGGGTCAACAGGGTCAGCCTCAAACCCTTCAAAATCTTTGTGAGGACAAAATCTGGCCACAATGCGAGGCAAGTGCAAGCAAGGCTATATTTTGACAAAAAAAGTTGCCGAAAGGCGAAATTCACGAACCACAAGGCTCACGAAACTCGAGGGTCCACTGTATTCTGTTTATTACAATACAGTACACTACTGTATAAACGTTTAATAATATACTGAAAATGTTATAAATGGTGCAAAGGTGACATTAAAACAATATAAAGATGGTTGACACAAACCCATTACCAGTACAGCTACTCCTCACTTAGCGACATATGTACAGTTGACCCTTAAATGTGATTAATCCGTTCCTGAGAGCCATTTTAAAAATGGACGATTTTCAAAACCATTTTCCCCAAAAGAAATAATATACAGTAAATCAAATTAATCCGTTCCAGACATCCAAAAGTATTTAAAAATTTTTTTTACATAAAATGTACATTTATGTACACAGAAAACAATGACACATGAAGTATAAAACAGCAATAACTTGACACTTACCTTTATTGAAGAGTTGTTGATGTGTGGAAGGCAGGAGGAGGATAGAGGATTTAAGAGTTACTATTTGGAATAGGAATTCCTTCCCTAGACTTCAAGTACCAAGTCCTTTTCTGGGGTTACTTCCCTTCTTTGTCTTTTACTGCCACAGTACATTCATGACTTACTTTAAAATATTTGTTAGTCTTAATGTAGGGAGAGAGGTGTGTAGTATTTATTTGTAGGAATTCAGTGTGGGTAGCCTGTAGACGTGGTACACGTATGTAGCCCCACCCAGGGCTTCACTACAGCATATTATTACCATGTTCACTGAGTTTATTCATTTCTAACAACTACCTTTAGATGTCATCATAAACAAAGGGAGAAGTAATGAATAATTCATGCCGAGAATTGTAAACAAACGCGTATGATGGCGGTTACTGCACCAGACGCCAGTTTACAGTTTTCTCTAACGCTGCATCAGAAAAACGTAATGTTTACTCTCCACCCAACTCACCCCTTGATAGCATATAAACATTGTATCAATGTTTATATGCTATATGATATGTAACATGTTTCTTATATAATTTTTAAGAAAATATCATAGATAGAGTAATGAAAATGTCTATACATATTAACCTAAAATAAAACATTTAACCTAAAATAAGACATTTGTTTGAGCTTGGTGTGGGGAAGTACCCTGGCTTTGTGTGGGGAAAGTATCCCGCCTGGTGTGGGAAGACCCTGCCTGGTGTGGGGAAGTACCCTGGCTGATTTGTGTGGGGGTACATTGCCTGGTGTGGGGAAGTACCCTGCCTGGTGTCTACCTGAGTCTACCTGAGGGGAATCAGGGGTCACGCCCCACGGCCTGGTCCGTGACCAGGCCTCATGTTGGACCAGGCCTGATCAACCAGGCTGTTACTGCTGGCCGCACGCAGTCCAGCATACGGACCACAGCCCGGCTGGTCAGGTACCGACTTTAGGTGCCTGTCCAGTGCCTGTTGAGACAGCCAGGGGTTTGTTGGTAATCCCTGATGTATGCTGGGAGGCAGTTGAACAATCTTGGGCCCCCGACACTTATTGTGTTGTCCCTCAACGTGCTAGTTTGCACCCTGCTCTTCATTGGGGGATGTTACATCGCCTGCCGGGTCTTTTTTCTTTCGTAGTGAGTGATTTTTGTTTGCAAGTTTGGTACTAAGCCCTCGAGAATTTTCCATGTGTATATAATAATGTATCTCTCCGCCTGCGTTCTAGAGTACAGGTTTAGGAACTTCAAGCATTCCCAGTAGTTGAGGTGGTTTATCGTACTTATGCGTGTGGGAAGTACCCTGTCTGGTGTGTTCTTTCTTGAATTCTATCGTGTTTCTTGCATTCTTTAGCAAAGAGCTGCATAGGAGCTTTCTTTGGGCCCATGGTGGCTTATTTAGCAGTTGCAAGCACTAAAACGAATGGAATAGTGACAAAATGTATGGTATGAATGTGTGGGTGGCGGTCACTCGCTGGTAAACAATGGCACACTGATGCTCAATGTGGTGTTTATGTGACCAGCGGCGTGGAGGCCACGCGGTTCGTTTCAGCGACCGGATTTCAAGGAAAATGGATGATTTTCAAGTCAATTTTTGCCGAAAAAAGAGGACAATTTTAAAATTCGCCGATCTTCAAGGGAGACGATTTTCAAGGGTCCACTGTACTCGTTTACTGACACCTCGGACCTACGTCGGGCTCTCTGGCCAGTATGCATACCTAAATAATGTATACTAGAGCTGATTTCCTCTGTTCTGTTTATTACAATACAGTAATCCCCCCAAATTCGTGGGGGTTACATTCCAAGACCACCTGCGAATTTGGAAAAACCGCGAATTCTGGACCCGGTTAAAAAATGCCTACAAATGCCTATTTTTATAGTTTAAACCATAAATATGCCCCCAAACACTTTAATTTAATTTCAAACTCAGGTTCATACATTATATTATTTTTTTTTATTAACACATCGGCAGTTTTCCACCAAGACAGGGTGGCCCAAAAAAGAAAAACTGTTCATCATCATTCACTTCATCACTGTCTTGCCAGAGGCATGCTTACACTACGGTTATAAAACTGCAACATTAACACCCCTCCTTCAGAGTGCCAGCACTGTACTTCCCATCTCCAGGAATCAAGTCCGGCCTGCCGGTTTCCCTGAATCCCTTCATAAATGTTACCTTGCTTACACTCCAACAGCAGTCAACTCGTAAAAACCATTTGTCTCCATTCACTCCTATCTAACACGCTGGAAGTCCAAGCCCCTTGCACACAAAACCTCCTTTACCCCCTCCCTCCAACCTTTCCTAGGCCGACCCCAACCCCGCCTTCCCTCCACTACAGATCTATACACTCTTGAAGTCATTCTACTTGTTCCATCTTCTCTACATGTTCAAACCATCTCAATAACCCCTCCTTAGCTCTCTGGATAATAGTTTTGGTAATCCCACACCTCCTCCTAATCTCCAAACTACGGTTCTCTTCATTATATTCACACCCACATTGCCCTCAGACACGACATCTCCACTGCCTCCAACCTTCTTCTTGTTGCAACATTCACAACCCATGCCTCACACCCATACAAGAGCATTGGTATAACTATACAGTGGTCCCCTGCCTAACTGAGCAAAATTCATTCCAGAAGCCTGCTCAAGTGCCATTACCGAACAATTTACTTATTTAAGAAATAATGTCACATAGATTAGTCTATTTCAGACCCCCAAAAATACATTTCCACAAGCACTTACAATATTATACTACGTACATAATTGTACGATTTCCGGGAGTGCTGAAGGCGGGGACCACTGTACTCTCATACATTTCCCTCTTTGCTTTATGGATAAAGTTCTGTGTCCACAAACTCCTCAGTGCACCACTCACCTTTTTCCCCTCATCAATTCTATGATTTACCTCATCTTTCATAGATCATCCACTCCCAAATACGTATCTGAATACATTCACCTCCTCCATACTCTCTCCCTCCAGTCTGATATTCAATCTTCCATTACCTAATTTTTTGTTATTCTCATCACCTTATCTTTCCTATATTCACTTTTAATTTCCTTCTTTTACATACCCTACCAAACTCATCAACCAAACTCTGTAACTACTCTTCAAAATCTGGCAAAAGCACAGTGTCATCAGCAAAAAACAACCTGTGACAACTCCCAAATAGTGTTACATTCTATATCTTTTAACCCCACACCTCTTGCCAACACCCAAGCATTCACTTCTCTTACAACTCCATCTATAAATATGTTGAACAACCATGGTGACATACACATCCCTGTCTAAGGCCTACTTTTCCTGGGAAGTAATCCCCTCTCGCCTACATACTCTAACCTGACTTGACTGTCCTCGTAAAGACTCTTTACTGCTTTCAATAACCTACCTCCTATTCCATACTTTTGCAACATCTGCCACATTGCCTCCCTATCCACCCTATCATATGCCTTTTCCAAATCCATAAATGCAACAAAAACCTCTTTACCTTTATCAAAATACTGTTCACCTATATGTTTCACAACACTTGGTCTACACTCCCTACCTTTCCTAAACCCTCCTTGTTCACTGCTATCCTGCTCTCCTTCTTACTCTTAATTCTTTCAATAATAACTCTACCATAACTTTACCAGGTATAATCAACAGGCTTATTCCCTATAATTTTTACACTCTCTTTTGTCCCTTTGCCTTTATACAAAGGAACTATGCATGCTCTCTGCCAGTCCCTAGGTATCTTACCCTCTTCCATACATTTATTAAATAAAAACACTAACCACTCCAAAACTATATCCCCACCTGCTTTTAAAATTTCTATTTTTATCCCATCAATCCACTGTTTTACCCCCTTTCATTCTACACACTTCCCCAACACTCACAACTGGTTCTTTCTCACTCCTATAAGATGTTATTCCTCCTTGCCCTATACACGAAATCACAGCTTTCCTATCTTCATCAACATTTAACAATTCCTCAAAATATTCCCTCCATCTTCCCGATACCTCTAACTCTCCATTTAATAACTCCTCTCTATTTTTAACTACAAATCCATTCGTTCCCTAGGCTTTCTCAACTTGTTAATCTCACTCCAAAACTTTCTTATTTTCAACAAATTTGTTGATAATATCTCACCCACTCTCTCATTTGCTCTCATTTTACATTGCTTTACCACTCTCTTAACCTCTCTTTTTCTCTCCCTCCTTGCATCACTTCTTTTGTAAAAACCTCTCATATGCAAACTTTTTCTCTCTTACTACTCTTTACATCATCAGTCCACCAATCGCTCTTCTTTTTCTTTCCACCCACTTTCCTGTAACCACAAACTTCTGCTGAACACTCTAACACTATATTCTTAAACTTTCCCCATTCATCTTCTACCCCATTGCCTATACTCACACTTCATACATCACCCTTAACCCTTAAACTGTCCACACGTAATATACGTTCACACACGTAGCTGACCGAACGTACATCTACGTTTTATTTACACTCGTTCAAATTTAACGCGATAGGCCTGAGTCGCCTAGACATGAGAGAATGGGTCTGTGCCCTCAGTGTGCACAGTATTAAAAAATCTGGGACCACTTATTACCTTGTGGGAGCACCAGTTCGATTGAGTGCCAGCTAGAGCAAATAGTGGGGCAAACACCAGGGATTCAATGATGTTATGTCGCATTAACCTCCTTATAAGAGAAATAAAAATAGGTTAGATAAATACATGAGTGGCTGTGGGTGGGTGTGAGTTGGACCTGACTAGTTTGTGCTACTAGGTCTGATGCCATGCTCCTTCCTTCAGAGGATGTGACCTGACTAGGTGGGTGCATTGGTCTAAGTTGGGGGGTGATATGAACCTGCCTTGCATGGGCCAGTAGGCCTGCTGCAGTGTTCCTTTTCTTATGTTCTTATGTATTCGGCAGGCTGGCTGGCTTTGTGTCTCTGGCTGTCTCTCTATCTGTTAGTTACCATTTGTCCTAGGCACATGTCGATTAGACACTAGGTCTGTTGTATGTATGTGTGTGTGTGTGTTAACGAAACACTTCGAAATGTTTCGGCCCGCGAGTTGAACCCGGGCCCTCCGTGCGTGAAGCAAGAGCGCTAGCCACCATGCCATCGGGGTTAACTCTATCTGTCTATATCTCTATCTGTCCATATCTTTGTCTGTCTATATCATTGTCTGTCTATATCTTTGTCTGTCCATATCTTTGTCTGTCCATAACTTTGTCTGTCTATATCTTTGTCTGTCTATATATCTATCTATATATCTATATGTCCTATATCTCTGGCTCTCTCTCACATGTACACATAAGTTCAGTTATTATACATAGTGTAAATTACCTAGGATAACCCAAAAATTCAGGCAAAGTGCTATACAATGCTTGTAGATATAATACATAATAAGCATGGAAACCCCTGGCAAGTAATACACATCGTCACTTCTGCATCGTGTATAATACCTGTTGCCTTATGAGATGCACTCTGAGACTGAGACAAGCAGACGGAAAGACATACACAGGCAGACAGATAACAGAGTTAGACAGACATAAGCAGAGCTAAACAAACAGACAGATAGATAGACAGACAGACATACAGATACAGACAGACACAGATAGACAGACAGATATTGAAAAAGGGAGGGTTCCCTCCAGCACTACCTGGAGAGACCTGGAGAGAATTCCAGGGGTCAATGCCCCCGCGGTCCGGTCTGTGACCAGGCCTCCTGACATTTATCAAATGTCACTGGGCTGTCAAGGTTATCTGACACTTGTCAACACACCATTCTTCAAGGAGTTTCATATATACTCCAGGATGTCTAAAACATTGCTGGGACCTATAAATACTTCGTATATATTTATAGACAATAGTAAATGACCAAGGAAGGTGAAACTGTTCACCTGTTGGTGTGATTGTGACTATTTGAGTACTATTTCAGTACATAATATTAGTGTTAGAACAAAGAGTGGCTATGAAATCACAAGAACTATTGTAAATTGTAATTATCAGAACATAAAAATTATATAAATTAAAATAAAAACTAGAAAAAAAGTATATCGACATTACTCTGCAAGCAGCAGGACTTGATGTTGCCATCAGGTGAGCATCCAGTACCAAATTGGCGGGCTTATATCTCGGTAAGTACTGGCCCCAAAATTTTTTTTTAGCCTATCCTGTTTATAAAATGTGCTCTTATTTAATTTTTTTTTTTTTTTTTTCAAAATATTCGGTCAGCTACGCGAGTGAACGTATATCTACGTGTGGACAGTTTAAGGGTTAAAAAAAAAAAGAATGTAAAGATAAACCTTAAACAAGCACAAAATGAAAAATGTGAGAACAGTCGAACAAACACTCGAGATAGCTACACGCGGTAAACAGTTATGATGTGCGAATGCTTTGCCTCATCTGCCGGATATACGTCACAGGCCAGCAGCCAATCAGCAGTAAGGAGAAATCAATATCGCTTTCGGATTGGCTACTTTCAAACCTTGCCTCTGAGTACAAGGGCATTTCACCATCCCAAGCCACGTTTTCCTCTAGGTCGCTTTGTGTTCTCTCTACAGCACTAAAAATTTATACAGTATTATATTTTATATGGAAATTTTGCTGAATTTATGTTAATATTTATGTTACAAAATTATTAAATTATATTTTTCTTAATATTTAGCATTAAAATGCATAAAAAAAATATATATTGCCACGAAAAAAGACAATGTAGGGTGAGTACTAGTATTTATTTTAAGAGGTCAAGTGTGGTGGGTATGGCCACTCCACCCACACATAATATACATTTAAAGTGCTCTAGAGCAATAAAATGCATATACAGTACACTCATTACTTACCTTAAAATATCTGTAGTCTTAATGTAGGGTGAGAAGTGAGTAAAAAAGATAAAACAAATAAACAAGAGAGAACGAGTAAATGAGAGAGGACTGAGAGGCAGAGTATATAAACAGACGAATGCATCTGGTTATGATTCATACATGTTCATGTTTGTGAGTGAGTAAGGTTTTATTCAAGTACAGGTATACATAAATACAGTTACAGCATATATGTAGATTACCTAGGATAACCCAAAAAAGTCAGACAGAGTGACTTATTTCCATGTTTGTGAAGCTTATACCATAACAAAAACACCTTATATTGTGTACAAGTTGTCTTCACATTGGTACAGTAGAATAAATAAAGAGAAATACCCCCATTCTCATGTAACACCATTTTGTTATTATTATTGTTAATGTAACAATAACGTCAATTTATCTAATAAGATTTACTATGTGGACCAGGTGCTTCGGCTCATTCAGTGCCCTGGTGATGGACCAGGTGCTTAGGCTCATTCAGTGCCCTGGTGATGGACCAGGTGTTTCAGCTCATTCAGTGCTCTGGTGATGGACCATGTGCTTCGGCTCATTCAGTGCCCTGGTGATGGACCAGGTACTTTGGCTCATTCAGTGCCCTGGTGATTGACCAGGTGTTTTGGCTCATTCAGTGCCCTGGTGATGGACCAGGTGCTTCAGCTCCTTCAATGCCCTGGTGATGGACCAGGTGCTTCAGCTCTTTTGGTGCTCTTGTGTTGGACACGGTTCTTCAGCTCTTCCAGTACCCTGTTTTATAATGCTCTGATTATCGAAGCATATTCCATGGATGGAGTAGATGGGTTTGGTAGGAGTTTTTGTTTGTGGGATTGGTTTTGGGTTTTAGGGGGACCTGCCTAGTGTGGACCAGTTGGCGTGCTGCAGTGTTCCGTATTTCTGTGTTCTTGTGAGTGAGAGGGGTTGGATTTGAACGGGACTTGCACAATTGTTTGGGGAGGGGGTGTTGTCGGGGCTTGTTCCTTGGATAGGGAAGGGTTGGACAAATATTTTTATTGGTGGGTTGGTTTTGACATGGACCTGCCAAGTATGGGCCAGTAGGCCTGTTGCAGTGTTCCTCCTTTCTTATGTTCTTATGTTCTTAAAAGAATTGATGCTCTGAATGAAGGCATATGAAGGGAATAATTTTCTACAGTTACCCTTAGTAACACATTTTCTTTGGTGTTGAACTATAAAAAACGTTATTCTTTTCAACACTCCGACAAGACGACTGGAAAAACATCTAATACTGTATTTATTTTAATTTATTCTACTGTGGGTGTATTTATCATGTTTATATGTTACATATTATTATTATTATAAAAAAAGAAGTGCTAAACCACAGGGGTCTATATGCTACATAGCATGTTTATTATATAATTTTGAAAAAAAAAAATATAGATGGATTAACGAAAATGTCTATATTAACTTAACATACCGCCATCCCCCTCCCCACCACCATCCTGACTTGACTTACTGACTTACTGACTTGACTGAATGATTTACTGACTCGACTGAATGACTTACTGACTCGACTGAATGACTTACTGACTTGACTGAATGACTTACTGACTTGACTGAATAACTTACTGACTTGACTGACTGAATGACTTACCTGACTGAATGACTTGACTGACTTACTAAATGACTTAAAGTTAGACTTTTTCACTGAAGAGGACCCTGAAACTGTCTAGAGCAGCTGATGCCTTACCGTCAGTTGTATAATGTACTGCAGGGTAAAATAGAACAGAAATCCATTACAGAATTTATGCACACTCCAGTACAACCATCAACTTCAGTACCAGAACTTCTACCATCCACCTCAACCTAGTAGGTCCACAGCATAAGTCTCCACTCTCTTCACAATCATCGACAAACACCAGCACCCACAATTTAAGGTAAGAAATACTATTATTTCTGTTGCATTTGTAGTCTTAAGCAGTAAAAACAACATAATACATAACAACAATGAACTACAATTACTACAATTATTTTTATAAGATCTGGAGGCCTAAAAAAAAAGTTGTTTGGCTTTTTGGGGGGCTCCTAGGAACGTAACAATATTTTTCCTGTAAGTTCTTTAGTTTGTCTAACACGGCGTTTTCAGGAACGTAACTACCATGTTAAACTGCAGTCTACTGTAGTTCCGGGCTCACAGGAACTTGCACTGCAGGCACAGGGCCATGGAGTTCGACCGCGAGGCAGCTGTCAGATGTGCCACTGGCAGTGTGCACTCAGTTCCTCAAGCTTCAATATCCGTGAGCACGGTGGATGTCTGGGCACCCGGAGGGCTCCAGGTGGGAACAACCAACAGCCCCTCCCAGCAGACAGTGCGCGCCTGGGATCTGCAATCAAACTGGCGTCCACCAGGATGTTGACACGTCCCCAGGGCAGCTCTCCCTCGGGCTGCTAGCGATGGTGCTCCTGCAAGCAGCAGATCCTGGCGCAACCTGCTGCTGTTTGCAATGGCTGTCTGGCTGTCCTGCCGAAGAGGGACAGGCACCTTGCAACATCTGTTGTTGGGGCAATGGATGCATTCCCTAGAATGTTTGTTAATTGCTCATTACTCTGTAATTTGTTCATGATTGTAACCATGTATGGACATGTTTATGATTCATTACCTTTGTAACTGTCATGATTGTGACAGCTCTACCTGAGCTCATTACTTACCGTTGTGACCAGCTCTAATTCATTACCTTTGTAACTTGGTCATAATTGTGACCAGATCTAGTTCATTACCTTTGAAACTTGGTCATAATTGTGACCAGATCTAGTTCATTACTGCTGTAACTTGTTCAGCTATCAAAACTTTGGAGTCCAGGCCCTGGACCAATTATGTACCTCTGTAATCTTTTGACTACTGCCCACAGGATGGGTATGGGGTGCATAATAAAGATACAGTGGTACCTCGAGTTACGATATTTTTTCGTTCGAGAATGCTGTTCAAGTGCCATTACCAAACGAATTTATCCCCATAAGGAATAATGTAAAATAGACTAGTCCTTTTACACCCCCAAAAATATACCTACAAAAGCATTTAAAAAAATAAACTTACATAAAAGGGCGATTTTGGGGACCATTGTAACTCGAGGTACCACTGTATTAAACTAAACTGTAGTTCTTGTGATTTCATAGCCAATCTTTGTTCTGACACTAATATTAGGTACTGCAATTGTATTCAAATACAGTGGACCCCTGAGTAACGAAAAAACTTCATTCCAGAAGCCTGCTCAAGTGCCATTACCAAACGAATTTACTCCCTTAAGGAATAATGTCACGTAGGTTAGTCTATTTCAGGCCCCCAAAAATACACTTCCACAAGCACTTACAATACATATTATACTTACATAATTGTACGATTTCCGGGTGTTCGTTACTCGGGGGACCACTGTAGTCACAAACACACTGACAGGTGATCATTTTCACCTGCCTTGATCATTTACTATTGTCTAGATTATTATTATAATCAAATCAAATAG
>WNWK01035199.1:0-19939 GCA_009830355.1 Cherax destructor | reverse complement strand
AATATTAATATAATTTTTTTGGGATAATATTACTTTAAAAATGCTCAGTATTTTTTCCCTAAAGATAATCTCAATTTGTATATTATAACATTTTTTACCACCTACTCACCAAAAACTAAATTTTTCAAATTTTTTCCCAAAAAAAATTTCAATTTTTTACTATTAACTCCATCCTACTAAACACTTGCTGCAATGTGTGTCACCATATTATAATTACCAAATGAAATATCATATATTATGTACATAGTCCAAAGTTTTTAGATTAAGCCCCCCTTATCCCTGGCATGTCAGTGGCTCCCTTATTTATGAAATTTATGAAAAATGCGATGAAATAAAAATTATTATTATTATCTCTCTTGTTATTTTAAGTAAGAATGGACACTGTACACACCATCACATTCAAATTTTTTTCTAATGTCTATGATCTAATTTTTTGCATTTTGTCATCAATATATTTGAAAATTTTTTTTTCCAAGAAGAGTGTAAGTCTCTGTGACTTCATATATATAAGTGGTACCCCGGTTTACATTTTTTTCTTCCCAGAAGCTTTTCCCAAAAGTGCCTTTCCCAAACAATTTATCTCTTAAGAAATGTTGTAAATGATAGTTTTTAACCCCCAAATTACATTTTAAAAAACTTAAAAAAATTTCAAAAAGACTTTACTTTACATTAAATAACATTATCTCTTTTTTGGGGCATTTTAATCTTATCATATGTATGGTTTGTAAATTCATACCTGTTTGTATTTACTGTACATCATTTTTTTATAAACCAGTGATTTTGTATTACATCCACAGACAATTTTTTCTTGCATTAACCCCCCCCACTAACCTCCACCTTCCCCTCCTATCCCTCCTCATTCCTAACCTTTGCCCCTTCCCATCCCCCACTCATTCCCAACCTTTTTCATTCCCCTCCCCCCTCATTCCTAACCTTTTCACATTCCTATCCCTCCTCCTCCCCAACCTTTCATTCCTATCCCCCACTCCTCCTAACCTTTAATTCTATCCTCCCATTCCCAACCTTACATCCCCATCCCTCCTCTCCCAAACCTTACATCCCCACCTCCCATTTCCCAATTTTTCCCCCACTCCCCTAACCTTTGCACATTCCTATCCCTCCTCACTCCCAACCTTTTATTCCCTTTCCCCACTCATTCCTAACCTTCACACATCCCTATCCCTCACTCATTCCTAACCTTTGCACATTCCTATTCCTCAATTCTAACCTTGCACAGGGGCCAACCCCCCTGGGGCCCCGGTCTGTGACAAGGCCCCCATTTTGGGATCGGGAGCCTGATAAACCAGGCTGTTACTGCGGGCCCGCCCCCAGCCCAAAGCGAACCACAGCCTGGCTGATAAGGCACCGACTTTAGGTGCCTGTCCAGTGCCTGCTTGAAGACAGCCGGGGGTCTATTGGTAATCCCCCTTATGTATGCGGGGAGGCAGTTGAACAGTCTTGGGCCCCTGACACTTATTGTGTTGTCTCTCAACGTGCTAGTGGCACCCCTGCTCTTCTTTGGGGGGTATGTTAAAACGTCTGCCGAGCCTTTTGTTTTGTAGGGAGTGACACTCGTGTGAAAATTTGGTACTAACCCCTCTGGGAATTTTCCAAGTGTATATAATAATGTATCTCTCCCGCCTCGTTTCCCGGAGTACAGGTTTGGGGAAATTAAACGTTCCCAGTAATTGAGGGTGGTTTTTGGCCCCGTTATGCGTGCCGGAAAAGGGTTTTCTGTAACATTTTCTAGTTCAGCAATTTCACCTGCCTTGAAAGGTGCAGTTAGTGTGGGAGCAATATTCCAGCCTAGATAGAACAAGCGACCTGAAAAGTGTCAACATGGGCCATTATTTTTCCATCCTGTCATTTTTTTTGGCAATGCGATTGCTCGGGGTTATGGTCCTTGAAGGTGAGATCCTCTGTCATGATCCTCCCAGGTCTTTGACATTGGTTTTTTGCTTTTATTGTGTGGTTGGAATTTGTTTTATTCTCCGATGAGATTTTAATTTCCCCCACGTTTTCCATATCGGGGTAATTTAAATTTCTCATCATTGAACTTCATATTGTTTTTTTGCAGCCCATTTAAAGATTTGGGTTATGTCTGCTTGGAGTCTTGCAGTGTCTTCAATGGTGGACACTGTCATGCAGACCCCGGGGGTCATCTGCAAAGGAAAAAACGGCACTGTGGCTGATATTCCTGTCAATGTCCGATATAAGGATGAGGAAAAAGGATGGGAGCGAAATACTTTCCTTTTGGAACCCGAGCTTTTTTACCGTAGCCGCCTCAGACTTTACTCTGTTGACCACTACTCTTTGTGTTCTACTTGTTAGGAAATTATAGATCCATCTACCCACTTTTCCTGTTATTCCTTTATCACGATTTTTTTGTGCTATCACACCATGGTCACACTTACCCAAAAGGGTTTTTCAAAGTCTGTGATATAACATCTGGCGACCTGCTCTAAACCCATACATAGTAATTAAAAAAACATTATACTTTTTTTTTTTTGCAGAGTACTTTTTGCATTACTGGTATGTCCAAAAACTATATACATATCGAGACAGTCAAAACATGCTGGTTTCTAGTACATGCTGTGGTATGACAGTCAGCAAGGAGCATAGGGCATTGTCTTGATTATACCATAAAATATATTATTCCTAAAAACTTCACATATACCACAAACAAATTACAGTGAAAATTGTTGGCATTCAAAGTTACAAACACACAGAGCCAGGAAAAAGACCCCCATACCACCAATCCAACTACATTCATCTTTGCTAATATACGGGGTCTAAAGCCAGCAACAAACAACAAGGTACCTTACATTCGAGGACTGCTTACAGAGTCAAATGCTATGTTTGCGGCTTTCACAGAGACCCACATTAGATATCACTTGGACAATGAAATATGGATCCCGGGCTACAACCTATACAGGTGTGACAGAGTGAACAGGCAAAAGGGGTTGGCCTATATCACAGAGTCACTTATATGTTCAGAACTACTAAATGCCTCAAATGATGTAGTTGAAGTATTAGCAATAAAGGTCGAGAATCAAAACCTGGTCAGTGGTTGTCTACAAGCCCCCGGATGCAACGTCCCAACAATTCCAGGAACAGCTTCTGAAAATTGACCAATGTCTGGAAAATCTTCCAGCTCCTCCCCCAACATCTTGCTACTGGGGGATTTCAACCTCAGGCACCTAAAATGGAGGAACATTGCAAACAATGTGGTAGCAGAGATAACACCAGGATGCAGCTCAGATGAAAATTCACACATGCATGAACTTTTAAATCTCTGCACCAAGTTCACCTTAAACCAGCAAATAGTAGAGCCCACAAGATTAGAGAATACGCTGGACCTCATCTTCACCAACAATGATGATCTGATACAAATGTCATCATATCAAAACAATATACTCAGATCACAACATAATAGAGGTCCAGACATGCATGCGGGAGCCCCAGATCAACAAAATGTGATCAGCCGTGAGGAGCTTTCTCCAAATTCAACTTCAATAACAAAAACATAAGGTGGGACCAAGTAAACCAAGTCCTAAATGATATAAACTGGGAAGATTGCCTAAGCATCACGGATCCCAACCTATGTCTAGAACAAATTAACTCTGTGGTACTTGAGGTTTGCTCAAGGCAAATTCCCTTAAGGAAAAGGAGGAGAAGATGCAAACTAGAAAGAGGCGCTCTAAAATAAGAGAAAACATAAAATATAATTACCGCTCTAAGTTATTGTTTGGGTGTTTGATAAGGCCACCTAAAACCCCGTCCACTTATGAATCTGGTCGCTGATACCTTATTTTTCAACAAATCCGTTTAGGTCTTAGGTATAGGTTGTTAGGTATAGGGTGTTAGGTATAGGTCACAGGTTAAGAGAAGATTTACCAGAGAAAGTCTTACCCCACATCTCTGATAACTATTAGCAGAAATCTAGTAAAATATTAAAAGGAAAACGGATTTAACTAGTTAGGTTAAAATAGGCTGGTATAAGGTAGTTACATGGGCCATACATAAACAATCATTTAAACCTTAAATCATCACTATTTGTACAATTGACTGTAATCATACAATGTACAGGTATTATTTGTGCTATAATAATAAAAAAGGGCTCCAATGGAAATAAGTTACTCTGTATGACTTTTTGGGTTTCCTAGGTCTTTACACATACACTGCAATGTATAAGATAGATATAATAAGATTTTGTTCGGATTTTTAACCCTGGAGGGTTAGCCACCCAGGATAACCCAAGAAAGTCAGTGCGTCACCGAGGACTGTCTGTCTTATTTCCATTGTGGTCCTCAATCTTGTCCCCCAGGATGCCACCCACACCAGTTGACTAACACCCAGGTACCTACTTCGTGAACAGGACTACATTATTATTATTATTATTACAATCAAATAGAAGCGCTAAACCACAGGAACAGGACTACAGGTGTAAGGAAACGCGTGGAAATGTTTCTACCTTCTCCGGGAATCGAACCCGGGCCCTCCATGTGTGAAGCGACAGCTTTGCCAGCCAGGCCACGGGGCCATGTATGATAATGTACTTGAATAAACTTAGAGAGTTAATAAGCCGCTGGAGGCTGGTTCTGGTTATATCAAAACAACTACTTGTTAGCAGCAGACTGAGCTATAAGAGCAGACAAGAGACGGCAGTCCAGGTTTGTTTACAAAATACTTCTCGTCTTTCCCTCCACACTTTCAACACAACTTCTTTACAAAACTTATACAAAAGGCGCTCAACTCGCCTCTATAAACCTTATTTCTACTCACAATAATTATTACAATGAATACTTATACTAGAAAAATAAACAGATACATAAAAACTACCTTTATTACTTTATTACTGCTAAACATAAATTCTAGAGAAAACGTATTGGAAGCAGCAATAATGAAACATCAATATGCGCGGATCTTCAATACATTTTCTGAAGTCAATTTACAGCTTTTATAGTAATGATGATATTTGCAAATAATTTATATATGAGGTGTTTATGTATGAAGAATATTGTAACCATGTTCATTGGTTCACTTTACACAGAAGGAATAAGTCATGGTGACTCTTCACTTTCGTAGCTACGACTCTCACTCTCGTACTTAGTGTTCTATATTAACTTTAATCAACAACTCTCCATTAATAAAAACAAAGCTTCAGGCGGGGCTCGAACCGCCCTCCTCAAATTTACAACCCGACGCTCTACCCACTCACCTAACCAACCAAATTAAATGCAAAAAAAAAAAAATCAGAAGTAATTGTATTATATTCTGCGCTGTATGACCCCTGTGGTTTAGCGCTTCTTTTTTATTGAATAATAATAATAATTGTATTGTATTACAGTACACAACACTATAATGCACAACAAATTACTTTGTTACCAGTGTTTTGTCGGCTACTATGTTATCCTAGGTTCTCTACACATATGCTGCTATGTATGATAATGTATGTAAATGTATTTGTGTATACCTGAATAAACTTACTTACTTACTTACTTACTTACCTGCTGTGTTTTAGTTCCTAGTGTGTTACTGCTGTGTTATTGTTTTGTCTGATTTGTTGCCTGCTGTGTTGTGGTGATTCCTGCTGTGTTGTGGTGATTCCTGCTGTGTTGTGGTGATTCCTGCTGTGTTGTGGTGATTCCCCGCTGTGTTGTGGTGATTCCTGCTGTGTTGTGGTGATTCCTGCTGTGTTGTGGTGATTCCTGCTGTGTTGTGGTGATTCCTGCTGTGTTGTGGTGATTCCTGCTGTGTTGTGGTGATTCCTGCTGTGTTGTGGTGATTCCTGCTGTGTTGTGGTGATTCCTGCTGTGTTGTGGTGATTCCTGCTGTGTTGTGGTGATTCCTGCTGTGTTGTGGTGATTCCGCTGTGTTGGTGATTCCTGCTGTGTTGTGGTGATTCCTGTTGTGTTGTGGTGATTCCTGCTGTGTTGTGGTGATTCCTGCTGTGTTGTGGTGATTCCTGCTGTGTTGTGGTGATCCCTGCTGTGTTGTAGTGATTCCTGCTGTGTTGTGGTGATTCCTGCTGTGTTGTAGAGATTCCTGCGTGTTGTGGTGATTCCTGCTGTGCTGTAATTATTCCGCTGGTTGTGCTGACTCTGCTGTGTTGTGGTGATTCCTGTTTTGTGGTGATTCCTGCTGTGTTGTGGTGATTCCTGCTGTGTTGTGGTGATTCCCGCTGTGTTGTGGTGATTCCTGCTGTGTTGTGGTGATTCCTGCTGTTGTGATTCTGCTGTTGTGATTCCTGTTGGTTGTGATTCCTGCTGTGTTGTGGTGTTTCCCTGCTGTGTTGTGGTGATTCCTGCTGTGTTGTGGTGATTCCTGCTGTGTTGTGGTGATTCCTGCTGTGTTGTGGTGATTCCTGCTGTGTTGTATCCGCTGTGTTGTGGTGATTCCTGCTGTGTTGTGGTGATTCCTGCTGTTTTGTAATTATTTCTGCTGTGTAATTATCGCTGTGTTGTAATTATTTGCTGTGTTGTAATTATTTCTGCTGTGTTGTGGTGATTCCTGTCTGACTCCCGTTGTTGTGTGATTCCTGTGTTGTGGTGATTCCTGCTGTGTTGTGGTGATTCCGCTGTGTTGTGGTGATTCCTGCTGTGTTGTGGTGATTCCTGCTGTGTTGTGGTGATTCCTGCTGTGTTGTAGAGATTCCTGCTGTGTTGTAGAGATTCCTGCTGTGTTGTGGTGATTCCTGCTGTGCTGTAATTATTCCTGCTGTGTTGTGGTGATTCCTGCTGTGTTGTGTGACTCCTGCTGTGTTGTGCTGACTCCTGCTGTGTTGTGCTGACTCCTGCTGTGTTGTGGTGATTCCTGCTGTGTTGTGGATTCAAGCTGTGTTGTGGTGATTCCTGCTGTGTTGTAATGATTCCTGCTGTGTTGTGATCCTACTGTTGTGATTCCTGCTGTGTTGTGGTGATTCCTGCTGTGTTGTGGTGATTCCTGCTGTGTTGTGCTGACTCCTGCTGTGTTGTAGTGATTCTGCTGTGTTGTGGTGATTCCTGCTGTGTTGTGGTGATTCCTGCTGTGTTGTGGTGATTCCTGCTGTGTTGTAGAGATTCCTGCTGTGTTGTGCTGACTCCGCTGTGTTGTGGTGATTCCTGCTGTGTTGTGGTGATTCCTGCTGTGTTGTGGTGATTCCTGCTATGTTGTGGTGATTCCTGCTGTGTTGTAATGATTCCTGCTGTGTTGTGATTCCTGCTGTGTTGTGGTGATTCCTGCTGTTTTGTGGTGATTCCTGCTGTGTTGTGGTGATTCCTGCTGTGTTGTGGTGATTCCTGCTGTGTTGTGGTGATTCCTGCTGTGTTGTGAGGATTCCTGCTGTAGTTGTGTGACTCCTGCTGTGTTGTGGTGATTCCTGCTGTTTGTGGTGATTCCTGCTGTGTTGTGATTCGCTGTGTTGTGGTGATTCCTGCTGTGTTGTAGAGATTCCTGCTGTGTTGTAGAGATTCCTGCTGTGTTGTGGTGATTCCTGCTGTTGTAATTATTCCTGCTGTGTTGTGGTGACTCCTGCTGTGTTGTAGAGATTCCTGCTGTGTTGTGCTGACTCCTGCTGTGTTGTGGTGATTCCTGTTGTGTTGTGATTCCTTCTGTGTTGTGGTAATTCCTGCTGTGTTGCTTGTTGCGTTGTTATGTTGTCTGCTGAGTTGTATTTTCTGTTTTTGTGCCATCTGTTGTGTTGCCTGTTTTGCTCTTGTGTTGTCTGCTGTATTATTGTGTTGCCTTATATGTTATGTTGTCTGCTGTGTTGTGGTTTGTTTCATTGTCACCTGCAGTGTTGCAACATTACCTTGCAGTGTTTCCTGTTGTGTTACTGTTCTCCCTTCAGTGTTACCTTCTGTGTTCCTATGATATCTTCAGTGTTCAGGACTCATGGTTTTACAAGTATTAGGGCGGAGTTTGTAATAGTCTTTTCCATAAATAAACATACCACGGGTGGGGCTAGAACCCGCGGTCAGTCATAAAGGATACTGCAGTGTTGTCATACCAAAACTCACTATTTTTATTTGTTTTCTCTAGTTTTTTTAAAGAAACTCCATGGAACTTCTAATAGGCTCATGATTACATTCTTAAAAATAAAAAAAAAAATTGAAATCGGACTATTAGTGAATTTATTGTAAATATAACCTCGTCCCCTAGTATAATAACCTATGTGACATGTCAATATATCTTATTAATGAAAATAAGATACCAGATATACTAAGCAAATTTCCTAAATTTGCTTGTAACAGATAAGTGAACTGTAGATATAAATCCAAATCTAATCTCCATGAACGTGCCTATCTGTGCTCATGATAACATGAGCATAGATAAGTATGTTTATGGAGCAACTTGCAATGTGAACAGACTGACTGATGTTGTAGTGGCCAGGCTTAGGCTTGGCTACAAGTACTGACTGATGTTGTAGTGGCCAGGCTTAGGCTTGGCTACAAGGACTGACTGATGTTGTAGTGGCCAGGCTTAGGCTTGGCTACAAGTACTTCTGACAGTTTGGGAGGCACACAGATGATGATCAAACTAAATGCAAAATTATGTGATCAGGCATATGGTCACTGTCTTGAACACTATGTGCTGAATTGTCCACTTATTGAGGAATATAGAGATAGACAGTATAATAACCTATGTGACATGTCAAGATATCTTATTCATGAAAATAAGATACCAGTTATACTAAGCAAATTTCCTAAATTTGCTTGTAACAGATAAGGAACTGTAGATATAAATCCAAATGTACAATTGTTAACCCTTTTGGGGCCTAGTTCCTAGGCCTATTGTGTATCCATATGCTCTTGCCCTACCGTCCACAGGATGGATATGGGGGGCACAATAAACTAGCCACTTCGGTGGCAAAATCTAAAAAATCTAAATCCCCTTCATTTCACTACCACACACACCCACACTACCACACACACACACTACCGCTGGTCAATTACTAACACGCACACACCATTTCAAGTGGTTCCTCTACACCCTCGACACACCTACACAGGCTAGTGTCTACACCGACATGTGCCTAGCGACTCAACCCATGGCACTACCTCACACCACCCATCACACTACACCCGATGGCATGGTGGCTAGCGCTCTTGCTTCACGCACGGAGGGCCCGGGTTCAATCCAGCGGGGCCGAAACATTTCGAAGTGTTTCGTTACACACACACACACATTACGACAGGCCTAGTGTCTAATCGACATGTGCCTAGGACAAAATGGTAACTAACACTACACTACCACTCATACTTTTCTTTTCTTTTGTTGTGGGCTTAGCCGGGGACATCCCACTGTCTAGTGGTCGCTTGATATGGGGGACAAGGGGACAGTAATCTTTGTTGCAGCTAGATGACTTTTAATGTCTTCAGTCAATACACTGTTCTGGAAATCGCCGCAGGATAGATCTATGTTATTATTGAACTCGGTTAGCATTACTTACTATGTTGATTGCTTTGATATCAGGAAACATCTCATTCTAATACGTAACCAATGAATGATCTCAATGAAGTCCGTGAGGCCGGAGCTGACTACTATATCCAGGAATGCTAGTGCCTGGTACGCGCAGGTACGAGCGTCCTGTTGTATGCAGTCAATGGATGTTAGTCTTGTGAAGCAGGGCGGTGCTGGTCGTAATATTGTTTCACCAGTTGTAGGAAGACCTCCTTATAACCACCAGGGTTATAGTAGAGTAAGGAACCATCCAGGCAGGCATAGAGAGACACGCAGTGAGATACACTAGGCAAACATACAATAATGCCATGACCTTTCTGTAGAGGATGCCGGGACAGTAGTTTCTATTCGCTGGAACATGCGCCGCATACTTTACCGAAAGCTCGAGGTGTATTACGAAGAATGGTGGCGATATCAGATCCTTCATTGGTCTGGTGGCTTCCAGGAGAGGGTGATATATTCCAAGGACTTGGACGCACATTCTCTTAACTTAATTATCCGATGAAGTTGGATACTAGCGGGGCTCGAACCCGCGATTCTTGAGTTTCTAGAGAGATATGCAGACCACTAGACCAGCGAGGTACAACTTTATAAACTCAACTAAATGTATTTATACACCATAAAAATGTTCGCATAGGCACCATATAGTGATAGTGATACTGTATGGTGTAATATAGTCATAGTGGGGTGTCTTATATAATGATACTGTGGAGTCTTATATAATGATACTGTGGAGTCTTATATAATGATCCTGTGGAGTCTTATATAATGATACTGTGGAGTCTTATATAATGATACTGTGGAGTCTTATATAATGATACTGTGGAGTCTTATATAATGATACTGTGGAGTCTTATATAATGATACTGTGGAGTCTTATATAATGATACTGTGGAGTCTTATATAATGATACTGTGGAGTCTTATATAATGATACTGTGGAGTCTTATATAATAATACTGTGGAGTCTTATATAATGATCCTGTGGAGTCTTATATAATGATACTGTGGAGTCTTATATAATAATACTGTGGAGTCTTATATAATGATACTGTGGAGTCTTATATAATGATACTGTGGAGTCTTATATAATGATACTGTGGAGTTATATAATGATACTGTGGAGGCTTATATAATGATACTGTGGAGTCTTATATAATAATACTGTGGAGTCTTATATAATGATACTGTGGAGTCTTATATAATAATACTGTGGAGTTATATAATGATACTGTGGAGGCTTATATAATGATACTGTGGAGTCTTATATAATGATACTGTGGAGTCTTATATAATGATACTGTGGAGTCTTATATAATGATACTGTGGAGTCTTATATAATGATACTGTGGAGTTATATAATGATACTGTGGAGGCTTATATAATGATACTGTGGAGTGCTATGTTATAGTGAAGATAGTGCTGTGTTATAGTGAAGAATTATAACGTAAATTTTGTGTTAGAAAACGTTCATTAGCAATGAATGAAGGAAGGAGTCACAGGTAAGAACCCACATGGGGCGAGGGGGAAGTGGGGATAGACGAAGAATAGGTGGGGGAGAGGAAGTATTATAAGTGGGGATAGGCGAAGAATAGGTGGAGGAGAGGAAGTATTATAGACTAAGGAAAAGAGTCAGGACTAAACCCAACCGCTAGTCATTGTAAAGCTTAGATTCAACTGGGTGTTAGTGGACTGGTGTGGGTCGCATCGGATTTTTAACCCCGGAGGGTTAGCCACCCAGGATAACTCAAGAAAGTCAGTGCGTCATCGAGGACTGTGTGTCTTATTTCCATTGGGGTCCTCAATCTTGTCCCCCAGGATGCGACTCACACCAGTCGACTAACTCCCAGGTACCTACTTGCTGCTAGGTGAACAAACAACAGGTGTAAGGAAACATGTCGAAATGTTTCTACCCGCCGGAATCGAACCCGGGCCCTCCGTGTGTGAAGCGAGAGCTTTGCCAGTTAGGCCACGGGGTCTGACCTAATTTGCGGGAAATAGTAGTATGTCGTTGATGTCAGCTATAGTCTGTATACCTTGTACATGTACTAGTAGTAAATAAAAATATTATTATTATTATTAATATGAGGCATACCAGTCCCTAGTCCTACCTCCTTTAACTGGTACTTGGAACGATGAAAGGATGAACTAGAAAATGTAGTGTGTTAAGCAAGCATGAAATAAGCAGAATTTATTACTTATAATATAAAATTGATCAAATAAACCAAATAACATTGATATTATAGATCTATATCAAGTACAGTACGTACTATGATACATGATATGAAATAATAATAATAATAATAATAATAATAATAATAATAATAATAATAAATCTTTATTTACTACAAGTACATGTACAAGGTATACAGGCCTAGCTGACATCAATGACATACTACTACATATTATTATTATAAATCAAAAGAAGCACTAAACCACAAGGGTCATACAGCACAGCATACTACTACATAGAAAGCCCCTTGTTATACCTGGAGAGAGTTCCAGGTATGCTGAACATTTACCGCAAATTAGGTCAATGTCCCAGGATGCGACCCACACCAGTCCACTAACACCCAGGTACCCATTTTACTGATGGGTAAACATAGACAACCGGTGTAAAGAAACACGCCCAATGTTTCTACCCTGGCTGCCGTGTGAAGCGAGAGCTTTATCCACCAGGCCTGGTGGCCTGATCTTCCTTAACAGTGGCCACACATCACTGAATATACAAGACCTGCAATCTTGCAGTCAAGTCTTGCAAGAAACCTTGCAATTCCACAAAATTAAGTAAGTTTGTCAGGTGCTGGGCAGAGTTGTGGGTACAGGGTTAAGCCAGTTTCCTGTGAGGCTCCTTGTTATTTTTCCTTGTGACATTTTTGGTAAAACATCCGAGTGCCTTGGGATTATATTAGAAACATCTTTCATTCCTGGAAAAGAAAAATGGCTGTCTAAATCATCACCTTAGCTCACATGTCATCATGTATAACAGCAACAGCAAAAATCCTTAGTCTTTAGGATCCTTTCTTCTCTCAGAGTACCAGTTGTCTGTCAGATATTTGTCAGCAGTGCCTTTCAAGGTGATAATACATGAAATGTTTGGTAATGTTCAGTAGTGTACATTAGCTTCGTAGTGTTTAATTATAAGTTCTTTCAGATACCTGACAGAATAAATACTCTTTCCTTCCAGAGAGATCTTTCATGATTAGTAAGTAAGTAAGTAAGTAAGTAAGTTTATTCAGGTATACACAAATACATTTACATACATTATCATACATAGCAGCATATGTGTAGAGAACCTAGGATAACCCAAAAAAGTCAGACAGAGTGACTTATTTCCATTGGGGTCTTTGTATGATGTTCTTGATATCTTCAAGCCTGTACTGGTATTCATCATTTCCATATAAAAAAAAAAGAGCAGAGCCTCTCAGACTAGCACAAACCTCTGTCTTTGGTGGGCCTGCTGCTTCCCTACCATTCTAGTGAATTTACAATTTACATTGTAATTACCAATACCTATGTAATCTGCAATCTGCAAAGAAATAAAATTTACTTTACTTTACTTTACTTTACTTTAATGTAAATACACTACAATTAATCCGTCCCAGACACCCAAAAATATTAACAACAAATAATTTTTTAAAGATTACCTACAGTTTTACATACACAAAACAATGAGAACTAAGTAAAATGACTAATGAAATGGATAAATGAACATTTAAATCACTATTACATACCTTTTGAAGACTTGTTGGTGTATGGAAGACAGGGAGGAGGAGAGATTGAGGACTGATTATTGTTTGGAAGAGGAATCCCCTCCATAAGGACTTTAGGTATCAAAGCTATCTCTGGGGTTACTTCCCTTCTTTGTCTTTTACTGGCACTGGGACCAGCTTGAGAGTCACTGGACCCCTGTCGCACAAGAAAAATGTCCAGAGAGCTCTGTTTCTGGCGTCTCTTTAAGATTTGCCTGAAGTGGGACAAGGTTTTGTCACTGAACATGTTGCAGATATGGCTTGTTTCAGCTTGGTCAGGGTGTTATTTCTCCACAAAACATTGCACCTCTATCCACTTTTCACAAATGTCCTTAATCGCTGAAGAAGGCACATCCTTCCCTCTCTCTTCCTCCTCTTCTGAACCAATTTTCTCAGCTGTGGTCTGTTGCTGTTGCAGATGGTCTTGCAGCTCTTCCCTGTGGTCCTCCACCAACTCTTTCACATCCTCGCCACTCACTTTCTTTCTTGAATTCTATCGTTTCTCACTTTCTTTACCAAACAGCCGAAATCCAGGATAGAATTTCGGCCAAAACAGCAGCCGAAATCTGAATTGGCTGATACCTGGAATGGTATATACTGTAAAATGCATGAATAGTCATAAACTCTTTGTATTAGTTATGATTATTTCATGATCCAATTTAAACATCTCATAACCATTAGAAAACTGAATTAGTATTACATTTATAGGGGGTGCTAAACCTGTAGGGGTCATACATCGTCTGGAGGAATGGAAGACATTCAGACTCAATTCAAGGAACTGGAGCACAGATCCAATTCCACATATCAAGAGCCCTTTACTATGGAGTGGAACCCAGCCCCTCATCAGCATAAAAAAAATCTCTCTTGAGGGCTCCTCAGTTATTAGTCATGAAAGGAGGCCACTAACCACTTAGGGGTTATGCTACCAGGAGAAATGGGAGGCAGTCAGGTTCAACCTAGGATAGGGAGGTCAAGTCCAGTTCCTTGGATCAAGAGCCCCTCACCAGCATCAAGGAATCACCCCTGAGGGGACACCCTATTCTAGAAATTGCTCCTGCCTACAAGGTACTTAGTACATAGTACTGTGTTCCAACTTTTTTTATGTTCTTGAGCCCATTACTTACTGATGAGAAAGAAATTTGCTTCATTTTTAACAATTATTTCCTTACAATCATATTAAAGAAATTTAGAGAGTTCCGAATCACCATCGATTAATTATTATAATTAAAAAGAAGCACTAAACCTACAAGGGTCATACAGCACAGATCATCGATTAAGTGTACAAAAAGCTAACCATGACGATGTCTGGAAAGTGCTGTGATTGCAGCCACCAATGCTGTTTCCCAGAACAATGGTACAGTGGTACCCCGAGTTTCGTACAGCTCCCAACTCGAAGAATTATGTAAGTGTATTATTGTAAATGCTTTTGTAAGTGTATTTTTGGGGGTCTGAAATAGACTAATCTAATTTACATTATTCCTTATGGGAACAAATTTGGTCGGTAACGGCACTCGAACAGCCTTCTGGAACGAATTATGGCCGAAACTTGGGGTACCACTGTAGTTTTATTTTGGAATTCTCAGCACATGGCTTGCATCATGTGACTTGTCAGATGACCTTTATATGTATTCTCTATCTCTTGGTGACCTTTATATGCATTATGTCTCTTGGTGACCTTCATGTATTCTCTCACTTTTACACTTATTTTGCCACAGAGGGCCTTATGTGTAGTACGTATTATGCATTTTATGTGGGGAAGTGCTTCACTTGTGTCATACACCACTCAGTAATATATGGGGTATGATCTTGAGAAGGGTAGCTCAGATTCATTGGATCAAAAGTCCTTCACCAGCTTTAAGGCACCTCCTTGAGGGGATCCTCATTTGTAAGCTGGAATGTACACTATTCTCTTTTAATTTATTTTCTCTGTTTGGGTTCATTAGTACCACTATTTTATAATCATGAGGATGCATGACACCCATGAGTGTTATACAATGCATAGGGAACAGGAGGCAATCAGATTCAATCCAAGGAAAGGAAGGACTAAGCGGGGGCTTCCAATGGCAGTGGAGAACAACATGACGTTCAATGGTGAAAATTTTTCAGCTTTTGGTATGGAAAAATGAAGAACTCAAAAGGAAACATATAAAAAACGCAAGAGGGTCACCACATAGAAAGGAACACTAAAGGACTTGGGAATAATTATGTCTGCTGATCTGTCGTTTAAAGACCATAAAAAAACAAAGATCCAACAGCCAGGAAGATGAGGGGTGGGTATTGAGAACTTTCAAAACAAGGAAATAATGCCAATGGTGACACTATTCAAATCGCTAGTGCCCCTCACTTAGAATACTGCTCAGTGCTGACGGCCCCGTTCAGGGCAGGAGAAATAGCAGAGCTGGAACAAATCCAGATCGTTTAGGGCCCATTTAGCCATTTAAACATCTAAATTATTGGGAACGCCTTCAAGTCTTGAACATGTACCATTGGAGCGGAGGAGAGAGAGATAAGATAATATATACATGGAAAGTACTTAGGGCCTGGGCCCAAATCTGCACACTGCCATAACAAAATACTGGAGTGAGAGTATGGGAGAAAGTGTAAAATAAACCCAGTGAGGAGCAGGGGGCGGGGGGGACAATACGGGCACTGTATTAACATCCGGGGGCCCAGACTATTCAACATCTTACCAGAAGATATCCGAAACACGGCTGGGAAACCCGGTAGAAGCCTTCAAAGGAAACTGGACAAATATTCACAGGGGAGATCAACCAGGCTGTGATGGATATGTGGGCAGCGGGCCTAGCAGCAACAGCCGGTTGACCAAACCAGACGAGCCTGGCCCATGGCCCGGGCTCAGAGAGAGATACCCCGAAACTCTTCAAAGGAAACAAAGGTACTCTCCCTCCCCACAATGCATAAGGAAAAGGGGGTTACCAACAGACCCCGGGCCTTCTTCAATAATGGTGGCAGACATGTTACTCCCCCTCCACCATGCATAAAAAAAAGGGGGGGTTACCAACAGACACCTGGCTCTCTTCAATAATGGTGGCAGACATGTTACTCTCCCTCCCACCATGCATAAGGTAAAGGGGTTACCAACAGCCCCCGGGCTCTTCAATAATGGTGGCAGACATTACTCTCCCTCCCACCATGCATAAGGAAAAGGGGGTTACCAACAGACACCTGGCTCTCTTCAATAATGGTGGCAGACATGTTACCTCCCTCCCACCATGCATAAGGAAAAGGGGGTTACCAACAGACACCTGGCTCTCTTCAATAATGGTGGCAGACATGTTCTCTCCCCCCCCCACCATGCATAAGGAAAAGGGGGGTTTCCACAGACCCCTGGCTCTCTTCAATAATGGTGGCAGACAGTTCTCTCCCCCCCACCATGCAAAAGGAAAAGGGGGGTTACCAACAGACACCTGGCTCTCTTCAATAATGGTGGCAGACATTTACTCTCCCTCCCATCATGCATAAGGAAAAGGGGGGTTACCAACAGACACCTGGCTGTCTTCAATAATGGGGGAGACATGTTACTCTCCCTCCCACCATTCATAAGGCAAAGGGGTTACCAACAGACACCTGACCCCTCTTCAGTAATGGTGGCAGACATTTTTTTTTCCCCCTCCCATTAGGGCATAAGGAAAAGGGGGGTTCCCAACAGACACCTGGCTCTCTTTAAATAATGGTGGCAGACATGTTACTCTCCCTCCCACCATGCATAAGGAAAAGGGGGTTACCAACAGACACCTGGCTCTCTTCAATAATGGTGGCAGCATGCCCCCTTCCCCTCCCACCATGCATAAGGAAAAGGGGGTTACCAACAGACCCTGGCTGTCTTCAATAATGGTGGCAGAAGAACTCCCCCTCCCACCATGCATAAGGAAAAGGGGGCCCCCAAAACAGCCCCCTGGCTGTCTTCAATAATGGTGGCAGACATGTTTACTCTCCCCCCCACCATGCATAAGGAAAAGGGGCCCCCAAAACCCCCCCCCCTTTGGCTCTCTTCAATAATGGTGGCAGACATTTACTCTCCCTCCCACAATGCATAAGGAAAAGGGGGGTTAAACCAACAGACCCTGGCTCTCTTAAAACAGAACTCTTCCCCAAAATATTTCCTGACACCGGTTGGGGGGGCAAAAATGGATTTCCCCAAATAAAGGGGGGACAACAGCCTTGTTCCCCAAAAGGTCGGGTTTTTTCCTCCCACCATGCCGGGAAAAGGGCTCCAATAACCTCCAGTTAACCCATGGTTATTTCTGTTTTCCCTAGTTTCTATAACTCCATGCGGCTACTCCCTCTCATCCGTTCCACCCCCCCTTTCCCCACCCCCTTCCACCCCCCCTTTTCCCCCCCATCCTTCCCTCCACATCCATTTATAGTACTTGTTAATGGACGAAAGGTTCTGAGGGGGGGGATGTTGGGGGGAAAAGGTTGTTGATTTAAATTGGGGTGAGGCACACGTAAACCCCAAAAAACCGTTGACGTGCCTCGGGCGTAATGCTCTCAACTATGCGCCCCCCTGGGGCCCTTTCCCCCTTCCCCTTTTTTGGGAGGTTTGAAAAATTTTTGGGCCCCCGAGCCTCACGCTTTTTCCGGACGTCTTTGCCTTTCAAATTTTTTTATAACTTTGCATTTATTTGGGGTTAAATTCCAATAGTCACTTGTCAGACCAATCCTGCAGCTTGTCCAGATCCATTTGTAGTCTTTCCTGGCCCGGGATCCTTGGAATCCACTCAACACACTCCCCCCCTTAAACATTCCCCACAGTAAATCGCTTTTTCCCCTTCCTGTTAAGTTTTCCCTTGATCCACTGTATAGTACCTTCCATGTAATTTCCCGACTGCCCTCTAGCGTTTGTCCCAGTCTCTTTTGATGTATATCAATAAAAAACCAGTCTACCCATCCCACTTCTTGCCTAACTTTCGTTACCTTACCAGATTTGTGAGAGGATTTGCCGCCCGGGAAAACCCTGCTGGTGGTTGTTTATGAATCCACTCCTTTCCAAGAGCTTCACTACTACGATCCTTATAATCTTCCCATAATCTTCATAATATGAATGTTAAGGACTGGGCCCGTAACCCAATGCCACCTGTCTGTCCCCCTTTATAAATATTACTACATTCGTTTTTTCCGAACTCTGGCAGTTGCCAGAGTTGGAGATCACTTCTAGTGGATTTACACAGTTCCTCTGGGTTCCTCTGCAGAACTCACGGAGAGACGTTGTCTGGTCTCATTGCCTTTGGGGTATCTTTGTTCACTTATTGTTTTTTCACCTCTCTTGGTAATCGTTGGTTCACTCTCTAACCCCTGGCCTTGTTCCTGACTCCACTGAGAATACCCCTTTCCCCAAAACTTGTTTAGCTTTTCACGGTCTTCTTTCTTTCCCAGTGAGCCCCCCCCTTTTGCCATATTACCTGGTCCTTCACAGTTTTCTTCCCCCCTGATGGGCTGAGCATCAACTTTGGGGGGAGATTTGGCTTAGGATGTTTGTGTCATTCTCAAATTGCTGTTCAGCCGCTTTTTTTACCCACCTATATTAATTTTTTCTCGTTGTGTGGCTTTTTCACTGCATGGCGTCAGCAAGTCGTCCATAGTGGGGATTAGAGATGCTACTTGATAGCACTCAACAGCCATCAGGTGACCATCTGAAAAATTGAATTTGTATTTTGATCTGAAAATTTTTTAAAGTGTGAAAATGTTCCCTTTTAAAAAAGGGAGGTTGTTTAAAAAAAAAGTCAAATACATGGACCTTTTTTGACACTGGGATATTTTCTCAGAACAAGTAGATTCCAAAAGTTCCGGAGGTTTTTGGAATTAACGCTTCCAAAAAAAATTTTTTTTCTTCTGGGGGTTTTTGGGTATGTTCAATTAAAAATTTTTTTTTTTTAATACAATATCATCAGTGATAGTGTTTGCCAAAATGGGAAGCACATTAATATTGCCCCCGCCTTTTTGGGGAAAATTCCCCTGTTTTTTGTGTTCTAAATCTTGGAACCGTCTGTTTACGTCTGAATAACATTGTGTAATTGTTCAACATGATGAGTAAGACACGGGGAAAAACCCGGGGCATTTTGAAACTTTTCCCCTACGAAGTAACTTCTTCAAAAACGGAAAAAAAATTTGAAGGCAGAATAAGGAATAAAGATGATTTAAACAGTCCGTCAACCTTGTGGATATAGTTTGAGGTTATAAGTCCCTCTGCCTGTTGAAAGTTCAGCTGGTGGTGGAAGGCAAAAAACCCATGGTGGTGGTGAGGGGAAAGAAGCCGATGGCGGTGGTGGTGGAAAGAAGCACCGATGGTGGTGGAAGGCAAGCACTGATGGTGGTGGTGATGGAAGAAAGCACTGATGGTGGTGGTGGTAGAAAAGAAACACTGATTTGGGGGAAGAGAAGCACTGATGGTGGTGGTGGTGGGGGAAACACGATGGTGGTGGTGGTGGAAAGAAGCACTGATGGTGGTGGTGGGGGGGGAGAAGAATGATGGTGGTGGAAGACAAGCACCGATGATGCTGTTGGTGGAATTAAACACTGATGGTGGGGGGGAAAGGGAAGCACTGATGATGTTTGGTGGAAGAGAAGCCCCGGGGGGAAGGCAAAAAAATGATGATGCTGGTTTGGGGGGTTGAAGAATTTATGGTGGTGGGGAAAGGGAAACACTGATGGAAGGCAAGCACCCATGATGCTGGTGGTGGAAGAGAAGCATGATGGTGGTGGAAGGCAAGCACTGGTGATGTT
>WNWK01035198.1:0-19940 GCA_009830355.1 Cherax destructor | reverse complement strand
ATCACTTTCACTAACTTGTCTATGGGCATAAAATCATTTCATCATCGTCATTATATCACTTTCCTTTTCTTATTATAACACTGGAAAATGATAATTTCTTTCGGAGTTGCCTTTGGGTAGTAACACTAGCAACCCCAGAGGTGCTGGGCTGAGGGTCTTGGCCACCTGGCCACCCCAAAGTGCTGGGCTGAGGGTCTGGATGGCCACTGGCCACCCCGGAAGTGCTGAGCTGAGGGTCTGGTATGCCACACTGTCCACCCTAGAGGTGATGGGCTGAGGGTCATTGGTTGTCATCAATTTTCACAAATTTTCTTGATTAATGGCTATATCACTGTCTAATCCACTAAGCTCGCGTTCTCAAACTTTCCGAGAATAGTAGAGTGTTAATACGACGAGGTGTGAGGAATCACGAGGATGTGCCATGATGTTGACCCACAATGGAGCGGGAAACTAACGGGCTACCATGTCCAGCGTCCCTGATTTTTCATACTGCACACACTGGGGGCGCAGACCCATTCTCTCATGTTTAGGCGACTCAGGCCTATCGCGCTAAATTTGAACGAATGAAAAATAAAACATAGATCACGTTCGTAGAGAGGCATACAAACGTATATCTACGTTTGGACAGTTAAAGGGTTAAGTGAGCATGGGAGTTTTGAACCAAGTGAGAGAGTACTTGTAGTGGGGACCTGAATGCTAAAGTGGGTAAAACTGTTGTGGTGGATAAAAGGTCGATGGGTAGACTTCAGGATGTGCATGTTTATAGAGGTTCAACAGATATATCAGATCATTATTTAGTTGTAGCTACAGTTAGACTAAGAGGTAGATGTAAAAGGAAATAATAACAACACAAGAGAGAGGTGAAAGTTTATAAACTAAGGGAGGAAGAAGTTAGGGTGAGATATAAGCAACTATTGGGAGAAAGGTGGGCTAGGGGAAGTATTGGTAGTGTTGGGTTGAAGAGGGATGGGATAGTTTTAAAAATGCAATTAGAATGTGGGGCAGAAATTTGTGGCTATAGGAGGATGGGTGCAGAAGGAAAGAGGAGTGATTGGTGGAATAATGAGATACAGGGTGTGATATAAGAAGTGATATAAGAAGGGAAGAGTATATGGAGAGTAAAAGAGAGGTGAAGAGAGTGGTGGAGGGAGTGTAAAAGGAGAACAAATGATAGAGTGGGTGAGGGCTGTCAACAAATTTTGCTGAGAATAAGAAGAAATTTTAGAGGGGATAAACAGGTTAAGAAAGCCTAGGGAACGAATGGATCTGATGGTTAAAAACAGAATAGGGAATTTAGTAAAGGGGAGTTGGAGGTATTGGGAAGATGATGGGAATATTTTGAGGAACTGTTAAATGTGGATGAAGAGAGGAAGGCAATTACATGCATTGGCCAGGGAGGTATAACATCTTTAAGGAGTGAAGAAGAGTCAGATGTGAGTGTAGGGAGGTGTGTGAGGTATTAGGTAGAATGAAAGGGAGTAAAGCAGCTGGAACTGATGGGATCATGACAGAAATGTTAAAAGCAGGGGATATAGTTTTAGAGTGGTTGTACTTTTGTTCAATAAATGTATGAAAGAGGGAAGGTACCTAGAGATTGGCAGAAAGCATGTATAGTTCCTTTATATAAAGGGAATGGGGACAAAAGAGATTGTAAAAATTATAAGGGAAATAAGTTTACTGAGTCCTAGGTAGTAGGTTGGTAGACAGCAATCGCCCAGGGAGGTACTACCGTCCTGCCAAGTGAGTGTAAAATGAAAGTCTATAATTGTTTTACATGATGGTAGGATTGATGGTGTCTTTTTTCTGTCTCATAAACATGCAAGATTTCAGGTACGTCTTGCTACTTCTATTTACACTTAGGTCACACTACACATGCATGTACAAGCATGCATGCGCATACAGTCATCCCTCGGTTTTCGATTTTAACCGTTCCAGATGGATCGGCAAAACCAAAACTATTTTCCCATAAGAAATAATGAAAATTCAATTAATCCGTTCCAGAAACCCAGAAGTTTGGAAGAAAAAAAAATTTGGGGGGGCCTTAAAGATAGATTTACATGGACAAATGAATGAACTCTATGTGGCACTTACCTTTATTGAAGACTGATGTTGCTGGATGGAAGAGAGGGAGGAGGAGAGGGAAGAGACCCTATGTTTGGAAGCGAATCCCCTTCCATAAGGAATTTAGGTACCAAGTCCTTATCCGGGGTCACTTCCCTGCATGCCTGCTACCTCCCGGGACGCTACCTCCCTACCTGCTACACTCCCTGCATACCTGCACACTCCCTGCATACCTGCTCACTCCATACATGCTACACTCCTGCATACATGCTACACTCCCTGCATACATGTTACACTCCCTGCATACCTGCTACACTCCTGCATACCTGCTACACTCCCTGCATACCTGCCACACTCCTGCATCCTGCCCTCCCTGCATACATGCACTCCCATACATGCTACACCCCTGCATACATGCTACACTCCCTGCATACATGCTACACTCCCTGCATACATGCTACACTCCCTGCATACATGCTACTCCGACATGCTACCTCCCTGCATACATGCTACACTCCCTGCATACATGCTACACTCCTGCATACATGCTACACTCCTGCATAGATGCTACACTCCTGCATACATGCTACACTCCCTGCATACATGCTACACTCCCTGCATACATGCTACACTCCCGCATACATGCTACCCCTGCATACATGCTACACTCCCTGCATACATGCTACACTCCCTGCATACATGCTACACTCCCTGCATACATGCTACACTCCCTGCCATGACAAAATGCTACACTCCCTGCACATGCTACACTCCCTGCATACATGCTACACTCCCTGCATACATGCTACACTCCCTGCATACATGCTACACTCCCTGCATACATGCACACTCCCTGCATACATGCTACACTCCCTGTATGCCTGCTACACTCCCTGTATGCCTGCTCACTCCCTGCATACATGCTACATTCCCTGAATACCTGCTACACTCCCTGCAATGCTACACTCCTGCTACCTGCACATCCCCATACATGCTACACCTGCATCGCACACTCCCTGCATACATGCTACACTCCCTGCATCATGCTACACTCCCTGCATACATGCTACACTCCCTGCATACATGCTACACTCCCTGCATCATGTTACACTCCTGCATCATACACTCCCTGTATGCTAACCCCTGCATACATGCTACATTCCCCTGATAATGAACCTTCATGCTACACTCCTGAACATGTACATTGCATGACATTTACCCTTGATACATCCGTCGCATAATGACACTCCCTGCATACATGCACTTACATACATTGCTACTGCAAAGTACCTTGTAAGCTACACTCCTGCATACAGAATCTATAGTACACTCTCATGCATGACCATGCTACCTCTCCCTGCTTTTACATCCTGACTCTACACTCCTGCATACATGCTATCTGATACCTGCTCACTCCCTGCATACATGTCCTCCATCTACCTCCCTGCATCATGCACCCCTGCATGCCTGCTACACTCCCTGCATGCAGCATCCTGCTCTTTACACTCCCTGCATCATGCTACACTCCTGCATGCATGCTACACTCCTGCTGCTGCACACTCCCTGCATGCACATGCTTGACACCCCTGCATGCTGCACACTCCTGCATCATGCTACACTCCCTGCATCACTATCCTGCATAGCTACACCCTCATGCATGCACCTCCTGCATGCATGCTACACTCCCTGCATGCATGCTACACTCCTGCATGCATGCTACACTCCCATGCATCATGCTACACTCCCTGCATACATGCTACACTCCCTGCATACATGCTACACTCCCTGCATACATGCTACATCCCCTGCATACATGCTACACTCCTGCATACATGCTACACTCCCTGCATACATGCTACACTCCCTGCATACATGCTACACTCCTGCATACATGCTACACTCCTGCATACATGCTACACTCCCTGCATACATGTACACTCCCTGCATACATGCTACACTCCTGCATACATGCTACACTCCCTGCATACATGCTACACTCCCTGCATACATGCTACACTCCCTGCATACATGCTACACTCCTGCATACATGCTACACTCCTGCACCTGCTACACTCCCTGCATACATGCTACACTCCCTGCATACATGCTACACTCCCTGCATCATGCTACACTCCCTGCATCATGCTACACTCCCTGATCATGCTACATCCTGCATCATGCTACACTCTGCACTCATGCTACTGCACTCCTGCATACATGCTACACTCCCTGCATACATGCTACACTCCTGCATGCATGCTACACTCCTGCATGCATGCTACACTCCCTGCATGCCATGCTACCTCCTGCATACATGCTACACTCCCTGCATACATGCTACACTCCTGCATACATGCTACACTCCTGCATACTGCTACACTCCCTGCATACATGCTACACTCCCTGCCATGCTACATCCCTGCATCCTGCTACACTCCCTGCATCATGCTACACTCCCTGCATGCATGCACACTCCTGCATACATGCTACACTCCCTGCATCATGCTACACTCCCTGCATACATGCTACACTCCCTGCATGCATGCTACACTCCTGCATCTGCTATCTGTACACTCCCTGCATGCACTTGCTATCACTCCTGCATGCTGCTACACTCCTGCATGCCTGCTACACTCCCTCGCATGCCTGCTACACTCCCTGCCATCCTGCTACACTCCCTGCATAGCATGCTAGTACACTCCTTCCTGCCACTGCATGCTGCTACCTCCCCTGCATGCATGCTACACTCCCTGCATGCATGCTACACTCCCTGCATGCATGCTACTCCCGCATGCTGCTACACTCCTGCATGCATGCTACACTCCCTGCATGCCTGCTACACTCCCTGCATGCCTGCTACACTCCCTGCATGCCTGCTACACTCCCTGCATGCCTGCTACACTCCCTGCATGCCTGCTACACTCCCTGCATGCCTGCTACACTCCCTGCATGCATGCTACACTCCCTGCATGCCTGCTACACTCCTGCATGCCTGCTACACTCCCTGCATCTGCTACATCCTGCAATACATGCTACACTCCTCGCATACATGCTACACTCCCTGCATACCTGCTACACTCCCTGCATACATGCTACACTCCCTGCATGCATGTTACACTCCCTGCATACATGCTACACTCCTGCATACTGCTACACTCCCTGCATACATGCTACACTCCTGCATACATGACATGCATACATGCACTCCTGCATACATGCTACACTCCATACATGCTACACTCCCTGATCATGCTACACTCCCTGCATACATGCTACACTCCCTGCATACATGTACACTCCTGCATACTGACACTCCTGCATACCTGCTACACTCCCTGCATACATGCACTCCTGCACACACTCCTGCATACATGCTACACTCCCTGCATACATGTTCACTCCCTGCATACATGCTACACTCCCTACATACATGCTACACTCCCTGCATACATGCTACACTCCCTGCATACTGCTAACCTGCATACATGCTACACTCCTGCATACATGTTACACTCCTGCATGGAATGCTACACTCCCTGCATGCCTGCTACACTCCCTGCATGCCTGCTACACTCCCTGCATACATGCTACATTCCCTGTATACCTGCTACACTCCCTGCATACATGCTACCTCCCTGCATACCTGCTCACTCCCTGCATACATGCTATACTCCTGTATGCCTGCTACACTCCTGCATCCTGCTACACTCCTGCATGCATGCTACACTCCTGCATCTGCCACACCCTGATGCATGCTACACTCCCTGCATGCCTGCTACACTCCCTGCATGCCTGCTACACTCCCTGCATGCCTGCTACACTCCCTGCATGCCTGCTACACTCCCTGCATGCCTGCTATACTCCCTGCATGCCTGCTACACTCCCTGCATGCCTGCTAATCTCTGCATGCCTGCTACACTCCCTGCATGCCTGCTAACCTCCTGCATGCCTGCCACACTCCCTGCATGCCTGCTACACTCCCCTGCATGCCTGCCACACTCCTGCATGCCTGCTACACTCCCTGCATGCCTGCCACACTCCCTGCATGCCTGCTACACTCCCTGCATGCCTGCTACACTCCCTGCATGCCTGCTACACTCCCTGCATGCCTGCTACACTCCCTGCATGCCTGCTACACTCCCTGCATGCCTGCTACACTCCCTGCATGCCTGCTACACTCCCTGCATGCCTGCTACACTCTTAAACTCCATCGTGTTTCTCACTTTCTTTACCAAAGGACTGGCACTAGGAGCTTTCTTTGGGCCCATGGTAGCTTATTTAGTAGTCACACACAATAATCAAGGGCCAAAAACAATGAATTGTTAATTAATGTTTTGTATGAACTCCTGGGGTGATGTTCACTCAAGCATAAACAATGCTAGACTGCGTGACAATGTGCGTGGGTGGCGGTCTACGGCCTTTGTATGTGCGGGCACTGGCGGACAGGTTCCGTACCATCAACGAAAACTGAGACATTTTTTCCACGAAAAAAGTGAACGAAAACCAAAATCAGCTAAAACTTAGACAAACGAAAACCAAGGGTTGACTGTAAGTGCTGTTTTTCAAATATTCACTTGTTGAATATTACACAATAACCGCATAAAGTTTGTTCTCATTATTTTGTTTACAAAACATATTTATAAAAATGTACAATGTAAAATATTGTTTATTACTATTGTTCGATCATATATATACGTACTCATATAGTCTCACTGCACATGTTCCTAGAAGTTCTGCAGCCTGTGGAAATCTTTGAAACATGGTGTCATGCACAGTGGTGTTTCACATTCTTCACACATAAAACGAGTGTCTTTGCGTTGCTGTGGGCGTCTTTTGTATGTGCACAGACATAACACCTCTTCTGAGCCTTTTCTTGCAAGCAGTAGCAGGCAGTTTCATTACGAAGTGTTCACCAGGCCTCAGACGAGAGGGTAGTTGTTGGTAAATTCGTGGCGGTTTTCTATTGCAGGTGTTGTTCCTTGGTACTTGGTGATTATTTGTCTGATGACAGACAAACAAAATTCGCCATATGGTGGTTTGTTTGTGGTCTTCAACTTATAAATATTATAAGCAAATATTATAATCAAGTGTCCTGAAGAAGGTGGTAGGCCTACAGTAGTTCTCTCTTCATAACTTTTCCTCATGAATTTTCAAGATCTTCAAGCCAAGAAATCCATTTTTGACAACAGAAATTATTTAAACTCATTGTACCTTGTTATTCAGAAAGTATTAAATAATAACGTTCATAACATATACAGTAGTCCAACAGATTTATAGTAGATGGTATAAGAACATATCAAATTTTGTAAAGCTGACTTTGCAGGAAAACAGTTTTAATAAAGTTTCTAGTTGCTGCTTGTGTGCCTTTATCAGCTACAAATACAATACTTGTAGCTGTTTGCTGCTAAAAATTATGTACAACAATAAAAAATCTTTGAGACATAATAATAATAATAATAATAATAATAATAATAATATCTTTATTTACTACAAGTACATGTACATGATATACAGGCCTAGCTGACATCAATGACATACTACTATATAGAAAGTCCCTTGTTATGCTGAGCATTTCGAGCAGATTAGGTCAGTGTCCTAAGATGTGACTCACACCAGTCGACTAACACCCAGGTACCCATTTTACTGATGGGGAACATAGACAACAGGTGTAAAGAAACACGCCCAATGTTTCTGCCCTGGCTGGGAATCGAACCCAGGCCCCCGCCGTGTGAAGCTAGAGCTTTAGCCACCAGACCACCAGAGCATAATTACAATACATACAGGTTCAGGGATATTATTAATATAAATAATAATAATAATAATAATAATAATAATAATAATAATAATAATAATAATAATAATAATAATAATAATAATAATAATAATAATAATAATAATAATAATAATAATAATAATAATATAATAATAATAATGATGTTCCAGGTGAAGAAATTAAAATCTCATCGGAGTACAAAACTAATTCCAACCACACAATAGAGCGAAAACTAATGTCAACGACCTGGGAGTGATCATGTCAGAGGATCTCACCTTCAAGGACCATAACAAAGTAGCAATTGCATCTGCTCGAAAAATGACAGGATGGATAATGAGAACCTTCAAAACCAGGGATGCCAAGCCGATGTTGACACTTTACAGATCGCTTATTCTATCTAGGCTGGAATATTGCTGCACACTAACTGCACCTTTCAAGGCGGGTGAAATTGCTGACCTTGAAAATGTGCAGAGAACCTTCACCGCACGCATAAGTGCGATAAACCACCTCAACTACTGGGAACGCTTGAAGTTCCTAAATCTGTACTCTTAGAATGCAGGCGGAGAGATACATTATTATATACACATGGAAAATTCTCGAGGGCTTAGTACCAAACTTGCACACAAAAATCACTCCCTACGAAAGCAAAAGACTCGGCAGGTGATGTAACGTCCCCCCAATGAAGAGCAGGGGTGCCACTAGCACGTTGAGGGACAACACAATAAGTGTCAGGGGCCCAAGATTGTTCAACTGCCTCCCAGCATACATCAGGGGGATTACCAACAAACCCCTGGCTGTCTTCAAGCAGGCACTGGACAGGCACCTAAAGTCGGTACCTGACCAGCCAGGCTGTGGTTTGTACGTTGGACTGCGTGCGGCCAGCAGTAACAGCCTGGTTGATCAGGTTCTGGTCCAACAGGAGGCCTGGTCACAGACCGGGCCGCGGGGCCGTTGACCCCTGGAATTCTCTCCAGGTAGACTCCAGGTAAGCATTGAGCATGGAAATGTCCAGAATGTGAAAAAAAGAGTTTTATGTACCACTTATAACTCTTGCGAACACAATCAGCAAACCCAATCTGCATGTCACATTTGTCCACTGAATGCATATTGAGGGTGTAGTCCATCACAGCTGCAGGTTTTAGAATGGGTTCATTGGTCTCTCTATTCTGCCTGCCACTGTCTGCCATTTCATTAGGGTGAACTGATGACAACAGTGTGACATCTTGTTTGTTATGCCACCGAAATGCCATGATATCATTGGCAGCAAACGCCTGCACCTCACCTCTATGAGTGCCTGCATCGAACCTAGGCATATGCTTACGATTTCCACGCACTGTTCCGCACACATCTGTCATGTTCACTCGCAAAAAATCACTGAGGGAGGGGCTTGTGTACCAGTTATCTGTATATAATATATGCCCCTTTCCAAGATATGATTCCATCATTGTTCTAACCACATCACCAGAGATACCCAGTAACTTCCTGGTATCTTTCAATGTATTACTTCCAGTGTACACAATAATTTCCAATAGAAGACCACTGTAGCAATCACAAAGCACAAACAACTTTATACCAAAGCGTTTCCTTTTGCTTGGTATATACTGCTTGAATGACAGTCTACCTTTGAACAGAATCAAAGACTCATCAATAACAAGCTTCCTGAAGGGATAAAAATACATATTGAATTTCCCTTTCAGATACAGAAACACATTCCTAATCTTATATAACCTGTCGTTTCTGTCAGGCCTGGTTTTGTCTGAGAAGTGTAGCATACGTAACAGTAGCACAAATCGATTGACTGGTATAATATCACTGAAAGCTGGTGTTGCAATCAATCGGTCTGTCGACAAGTATGATTTGACACGGTGCTTATACACATGTGGCATAAGCATTATTGTGGCAAAGAAAAGATACATCTCAGCCACAGTTGTCTCCTTCCACTGGTGTAGACGTGATTTTGGTGAAAGAATTGTGTTTGACATGGTGTAATCGAAGTATATGTTGCTTTCCCTGATAATAATTTCCATCAGGGGTTCGTCAAAGAATAACTCGAAAGCCTCACAGGTACTGTCACCAATTATAGCAACACTATTTAATAAATCCATTGAAGCCTCTACCTTTCCATCAATTCTCAAAATAGCTAGGGTCACCCCGATCCACAAAGGAGGTGATCAAACAGACCTGAATAATTATAGACCAATTTCTAATTTACCATTGCTTTCTAAAATCTTCGAAAAATTAATTCATAGACAAATCTATTCCTACCTCGTCTCACACAATGTACTCAACCCATGTCAATTTGGATTCAGGACAAACAAGAGCACAAACGATGCTATTATGCACATGTTGGAGTTAATATATACCGCACTTGAGAAGAAAGAAGTCCCACTGGGAATCTTCATTGATCTACGCAAAGCTTTTGATACAGTCGATCATGATTTACTGCTCACAAAATTAGCACATTATGGTATAAGGGGGCACTCACTCAACTACCTAAAGTCATACCTCACCAACAGAAGCCAATACGTGTACACAAATGGAGCGAACTCTTCCACACAACAAATTACAGTCGGAGTCCCTCAAGGAAGTGTCCTGGGGCCACTCCTATTCCTCATTTACATAAATGACCTACCGAATGCATCACAACTACTCAAACCCATTTTATTTGCAGATGACACAACATATGTCTTCTCTCACCCAAATCCAGTTATACTGGCCAACACTGTTAATGCCGAATTACAGAAAATATTAACATGGATGACGACTAACAAGCTTACTCTCAATACTGACAAGACCTACTTCATACAGTTTGGAAGCAAAGCCACAAATGTTCCACTTAACATAACGCTCAATGATACACCCATCACAAGACTCGCAGAGGGAAAATTCCTAGGAATCCACCTTGACAGTAGCCTTAAATTCCAAACACATATACAACAAATTTCCAAGAAAATCTCAAGACAGTAGGCATATTATCAGATACGCTATTATGTACCACAATCAGCTCTCCTTGCACTATATCATTCACTTATCTACCCGTATCTCACCTATGGAATCTGTGCATGGGGATCAACAACATTAAATCACCTTAGACCACTCATAACACAACAAAAGGCCCAGTCAGAATGATAACAAATTCCCATCTAGACAGCATACTCCACCAATATTCAAAAGTCTAAAACTACTCACCATAAAGAACATTCATACTTACTCTTGTGCCTACTACATATATAAAACTTTACACTCTAATATATACCCTCCGCTCAAAATTTTCCTCACCAACTTTAATAGGACCCATGACCACAACACAAGACACAGATCACTTTTGATATACCCTGTGTTCATATCAACCTATGTAAAAATTCTATGCACATAAAGGGCCCCAGAATCTGGAATTCATTACCAGTAAATATTAAGATACTCTTGTCTGAAAATCAATTTAAGACTCAACTCAAAACCACCTACTCACCCAAAGCTAAATGACCATACTATAAACTACTTTGAAAAATGCTCATTATTACTTTCCTATACGATAATCTCAATTTTTAATAATATGTTACTATTATGTTACTCTACTCAATCAAAACTAAATACAGTGGTACCTCGAGTTACGATGGTCCCCAAAATCGCCCTTTTATGTAAGTTTATTTTTAAATGCTTTTGTAAGTATATTTTTGGGGTGTAAAGGACTAGTCTATTTTACATTATTCCTTATGGGGATAAATTCGTTTGGTAATGGCACTTGAACAGCATTCTCGAACGAAAAAATATCGTAACTCGAGGTATCACTGTACTCATATTATAAGTTAATGTCAAAAATGCTCAATGTTATTTTCCTTAAGATAATCTCAATTCCATATTACCATTCAAGAATCTAAACACCTGTAACAATCTAATATCATCATATAATAATTTAAACAGTAAAATTTCATCATATTGTAATTTTGAAAAAAAAATTTAACTAGAATAAACTCAATAAATTTCTCTAATATTAAGTACATAGTCTTTAAGTTATTAGATTAAGCTGCCCCTAATGCCATGGCATGTCAGTGGCTCTCCTTGCACTCAATTTACATTGTAACTACCAATACCTATGTAATCTGCAATCTGCAATGAAATAAAATTTACTTTACTTTACTTTAACATTCCAGTTCAGTGGCATTGTTTCCAAGTGGACAGGATGGGCGTATTACACTTTGACTTTCATCAAACTGATGGGGATTGGGAAGAAAATTCTCAGCTTCCTGCCAATCCCAGGTGCGGTCTGCTGGTGGGTACTGGATATTTACAGGTGGTTGTAGGGGTTGTGGGAGTGGAGGTTGTGGTTGTGGGGGTGGGTGGGTGTTTGAGGGTGGCCTTTGTTGTAGCTGAGCTGACTCAGCGGCGTGGGTGGCAGCATGGTCCACTGCTGGTGCCTCACACCTGGCACCGCCACTACCACCACCACCACCAGATGCATTCACATTTCTCATCCCAATTGCAACATTATCATCATTTTCACTATCTGTGCCTGTTGTACGCCACGGATGTACTTCTAACCCTTGAAGAGCATATGGCACACTACCAGAGCGCATATACCGTCGTATATACTGACGCTTCACTGGTGAATATTCCACTTCACTCTCACTACTGGAACTATTTCAAGAGCTTGGAGTTCATATTCACTATCACTATCATCACCATTGCTCACATCTGAGTCCTGGATATGAGTAAATAAAAGTTTCCTCCTTCGTTCTGGTACAACTGAACATGAACAAGACGCCACAGCACCAGAGGTGGAAGGTTGTGGGTCGTCTGGGTTTTCCTCACTATTACCCGTATTATGGTCATTACTTTGGTCACAACCGCCTCAAAACCTTGAATGTCACCTTCACTGACACCCCCATCACTGTTAGAACTGTCACTGGGGAACAAAAGTGTCCCACCGCCAAGGAGTAAGGTGTTTCTTGCTGCGAGGCATGGTGGACAAGGTGTACTGAAATGGTGTTCCCACAATGCACCACTGGGTGCCCAATTTTTTCCTACTGTGCACACTCACCACGCTGACCCATTCTCTCACCCCTAAGCTTACCAGCCATTTCCCGCTAATTTGAGGCCGCTAGAATTTACGCGTACTAGTACAGCACCAACCCCTGCATGTAAAACGTCTAGTACAGCACCAACCCCGAAAGGGTTAACGTAGGGCAAAGGTGAGTAGTATTTATTGTAAGAAATCAGGTGTGGGTAGGTATGGTAGCCCTCCTGGCCACCCCACCCACACATAATATACTGCAAGGCTTAACCCTTTGACTGTTTCGGTCGTATATATATACGTCTTACGAGCCACTGTTTCGGACGTATATATACTCACAAATTCTAGCGGCTTCAAATCAAGCGGGAGAAAGCTGGTAGGCCCACATATGAGAGAATGGGTCTGTGTGGTCAGTGTGCGCAGTATAAAAATCCTGCAGCACGCAGTGCATAATGAGAGAAAAAACTCTGACCGTGTTTTTGGATTAAAATGCCGTCTTTGAGGTGTATTTTCGTATAGTATTTATGGCTGTATTCTCTTTTTTATGGTCTCATTTGATAGAATGGAAAACATACTACAGAAATACATAGATTATTTTGATTCGTTTCGTGATGAAAACGACCTTGAAATTGAGCTCAAAGTAGGGGAAATGTTCGATTTTTGCAAATGTTCAAGAGTAAACAAATCATGCCATGCGTCCAATACACATCAATTGGCGAGTCTAATATTCTTTCACAAGTGCACTGATATTATTTATACCATTTTTATAATAATGCAATAGTCTGCATAACGGTAAATCTTCTATTTTTTGTGTGAATAAAAATAAAAATAGAAAGCAAGAGTAATATAAGAGTGGCCTAAAGACATGACTAATGAACAGATAACATCTTATTTTAGTGCCAGGAATGTCTGCATTGTTTATTCTGGACCCTATTTTGAAATTGACAACTTTTTTATTTTGCATGAAATTGGCCAAATTGCCAATTTCTGACAACTTTATTGGGTAGTTGAAATCGGTAAATTGGTGGTTTCTTGTACTCAATCGATAGAACAAATGGAGTTCTAAAGAAATAGCTATGAGCTTGGTCGACTGGAACAATGGAATTGGCCGAAAATAGGGCTCAAAGTCGGCGAAATTGCCGATACGTATATATCGCCGAGATATATCAAATTTCATACTTTTGGTGTCATTACCATCGGGAAAAGATTCTCTATCATTTCATAAGAAAAAATCTTTTTTTTTTTTTTTTAAATTTTGCGACAACAGGAGAGCACTCAGGATTAGGGGTTGCGACAGTCAAATGGTTAAAGCACCCTAGAGTACACTCATTACTTACCTTAAAATATTTGTAGTCTTAATGGTCTTAATGTAGGGTGAGAAGTGAAAAGTATTTCTTTGTAGAAAGTCAGGTGTGGGAGGGAGGTAGGGTAGCCAGCCTGGCCACCCCACCCACTATGTAAACAAACAGATGAAGCGTCTGGTTATGGTTCATACACGTTCATACAAACTCCTTACATTGTGTACAAGTTGTCTCCACAGTGGTACAGTAGAATAAAGACCAACACTTCCATTCTCATGTAACATCATTTTTAGAAGGAATGATGCTCTGACAAGTTAGTACAGTCATCCCTCCGTTTTCGTGTATCTCTGTTTTCGTGTATTTCAGTTTTCGTGTAGTTTTTTCGTGGAAAATTAGCCTGTTTTCGTGTGATTCCCTCCGTTTTCGTGCTCGGTCCGGAACCTGTCCACCAGTGCTGCGCACATACAAAGGCCGTAGGCCACCACCCACGCACCTCCCACACACATTGTCACACAGTCTAGCATTGTTTACGCTTGAGTGAACATCACCCCAGGAGTTTATACAAAACATTTATTAACAATTCATTGTTTTTGGGCCTTGATTATTGTGTGTGACTACTAAATAAGCTACCATGGGCCCAAAGAAAGCTCCTAGTGCCACTTCTTTGGTAAAGAAAGTGAGGAACACCATAGAACTGAAGAAAGAAATAATAGAAAAATATGATAGTGGTGTATGTATTGCCGAGCTCGCCAGGATATACAAGAAAGCCCCAACAACCATCGGTTCCATTGTGTATAAGAGAAAAGCAATCACTGAAGCTAATGTTGCGAAAGGGGTGAATACAAAAACGAAACAGAGATCACAAACAATAGAAAATATGGAGAAATTGTTGTTGCTGTGGATAAACCAAAAACTGCTAGTGGGCGATAGTGTTGTGCAATCCATCATACGTGAAAAAGCAAGGCAGTTGCATGCCGATCTTGTCAAGAAAATGCCTGGAACCAGTGATGTTGATGTTGATGAATTTAAGGCCAGCAAAGGCTGGTTCGAAAAATTTAAGAGGCGAACTGGCATACACAGTGTTGTAAGGCATGGTGAGGGTGCCAGTTCGGATAAACAAGGGGCTGAAAAATTTGTACGAGACTTTAAAAAATATGTAGAGGCTGAAAATTTCAAACCCCAACAAGTGTTTAATTGTGACGAAACAGGCCTCTTTTGGAAGAAAATGCCAAGGAGGACCTACATCACGCAGGAGGAAAAGGCAATGCGAGGACACAAGCCTATGAAAGACAGGCTAACTCTCATGTTGTGTGGTAATGCTAGTGGGGATTTTAAAGTGAAGCTTTTACTGGTGTATCACTCTGAAAATCCCAGAGTGTTCAGGAACTACAGTGTTGACAAGAGTAAATTGTGTGTGTTTTGGAAGTCTAATGCTAAGGCATGGGTCACTAGGGAAATTTTCCTGGAATGGTTTAATCAAGTGTTTGGCCCCAGTGTGAAGAAATATCTATTGGAGAATAAATTGCCACTTAAGTGCCTCCTGGTAATGGACAATGCTCCTGGTCATCCTCAAGACTTGGACGACCAAATGTCTAAGGATTTCAAATTTGTAACAGTGAAGTTCTTGCCTCCTAACACCACTCCTCTCCTCCAGCCCATGGACCAGCAGGTCATTGCAAACTTCAAAAAACTGTACACTAAAGCAATGTTTCAAAGGTATTTTGATGTGACCAATGACACTAAATTGACCCTAAAAGAGTTCTGGAAGGATCACTTCGATATCTTCCATTGCATAGGCCTTATAGATAAAGCTTGGCAGGGAGTGACTTCCAGGACGATGAACTCTGCTTGGAGAAAGTTGTGGCCAGATTGTGTCCCAGAGAGGGATTTTGAAGGGTTTGGGGCTGGCCCTGAGGAGCCTGTGGAAGTTGTGGAAAGTATTGTGGCATTGGGGAATTGCATGGGGTTGGATGTGAGTGGCGAAGATGTGGAAGAGTTGGTGGAGAACCACAATGAAGATCTAACCACTGAAGAGCTGCAAGAGCTTGAGCTGCAACAACAACAAAACAGATCTGAGGAAATTGCTTCAGTGGAGGAAGAGAGATGTAAGGTGCCTTCTTCAGAGATTAAGGAGATTTGTGCAATGTGGAGTAGGGTGCAATCATTTGTGGAGGAACATCACCCTGACAAAGATGTTGCAATCTGTGCTGGCTACTTTTACAATGACAATTCCATGTCCCATTTTAGGGACATTTTAAGGAGCCGCCAGACACAGAGCTCTCTGGAGAGATATTTATTGCCACAGGTGTGCAGTGACTCTCAAGCTGGTCCTAGTGGGATTAAAAAGACAAAGAAGGGAAGTGACCCCAGATGAGGACTTGGTACCTAGAGTCCTTATGGAGGGAGATTCCCCTTCCAAAAATTAGGGTCTCTACCCTCTCCCCTCCTATCTCTCTTCCATCCAGCAACATCAGTCTTCAGTAAGGGTAAGTGCCACATTCATTTCATTCATTTGTGCATGTAAATCTATCTTTAAGGCCCCCCAATTTTTTTTTTCCAAACTTCTGGGTTTCTGGAATGGATTAATTGAATTTCCATTATTTCTTATGGGGAAAATGGTTTCAGTTTTCGTATTTCAGTTTTAGTGCCTCCCTCAGGAACAGATTAAACACGAAAACGGAGGGATGACTGTACAGAATAAATAAACAGCAACACTCCTATTCTCATGTAACACACCATTTTTAGAGTGAATATTATTATTATTATTATAAAAAGAAGCGCTAAACCCACAAGGGTCGTGAATACCTTTAGACAGAGTGAAGGCATACGAAAGGAATACAGTGGACCCCTGGCTAACGATCACCCCGGAAATCGTTTAATTATGTAAGTATAATATTGTAAGTGCTTGTGGAAGTGTACTTTTGGGGGTCTGAAATAAACTAACCTACGTGACATTATTTCTTAAGGAAGTAAATTCGTTCGGTAATGGCACTTGAGCAGGCTTCTGCAATGAATTTTGATCGTTAGCCGGGGGTCCACTGTATATACAGTAGAACGTCATTTAGCACGAGATTATGTTGCACGTTACCGGTATTGCACGATTTAAGATTTGCGACACATTATCATCTTACACGACGTAAAGATGATATTACACGGTTCGGCAGGAGGGGAAAAATTTTGAGCGCATGGTTATTTACTGCCTAAGAATCCTCATGCATTGAGGAAAAGGGAATTTGTTGTTTTTCCTTCCTGTAAACTAAGTTTATTCAGATACACGGGGCCAGGAGCTGAGTCTCGACCCCTGCAACCACAATTAGGTGAGTACAGTTACATACATTATCATACATAGCAGCATATGTGTAGAGAACCTAGGATAACCCAAGTCAGTCAATGGAAATACTGTCACTCTGACTTTTTTGGGTTATCCTAGGTTCTCTACACATATGCTGCCATGTATGATAATCTTCGTAACTGTATCTGTGTATACCTGAATAAACTTACTTACAGTTTGTGGGAAGGAAAACAAGTAACCATTCTCACAAGCAGTGTTGTTACTACTACTGTTGTTGTGGTTCAGCAGACACCACCCGCCTTACCCACCCACCACGGACCCCAGCATTCGTACGTATTTCATACGCGTTAAGAAGTCCTGGCTACAAGCCAGCTGTGTTTGTGAAGAATAAAATAAAGAGTGAATTGTGTTTTGATCTTGAATTAACGAAGAAAACAAAGATATTAGACAAGACATAACCCGTGGCCGTAATGAAGTGTTACTTTGTACACATAAAAAGATGTAAACATAAGTTTGTGTGACTGACTGACTTGACTGACTGACTGACTTGACTGACTGAATGACTGACTGAGTGACTGACTAACTTGACTGACTGACTGAATGACTTGACTGACTAACTGAATGACTTGACTGACTGACTTGACTGACTGACTGAATGACTTGACTGACTTACTGAATGACTTGACTGACTTACTGAATGACTTGACTTACTGAATGACTTGACTGACTTACTGAATGACTTGACTGACTTACTGAATGACTTGACTGACTTACTGAATGACTTGACTGACTTACTGAATGACTTGACTGACTTACTGAATGACTTGACTGACTTACTGAATGACTTGACTGACCTACTGAATGACTTGACTGACCTACTGAATGACTTGACTGACCTACTGAATGACTTGACTGACCTACTGAATGACTTGACTGACCTACTGAATGACTTGACTGACTTACTGAATGACTTGACTGACCTACTGAATGACTTGACTGACCTACTGAATGACTTGACTGACCTACTGAATGGCTTGACTGACTTACTGAATGACTTGACTGACTTACTGAATGACTTGACTGACTTACTGAATGACTTGACTGACTTACTGAATGACTTGACTGACTTACTGAATGACTTGACTGACTTACTGAATGACTTGACTGACTTACTGAATGACTTGACTGACTTACTGAATGACTTGACTGACTTACTGAATGACTTGACTGACTTACTGAATGACTTGACTGACCTACTGAATGACTTGACTGACTTACTGAATGACTTGACTGACTTACTGAATGACTTGACTGACTTACTGAATGACTTGACTGACTTACTGAATGACTTGACTGACCTACTGAATGACTTGACTGACTTACTGAATGACTTGACTGACTTACTGAATGACTTGACTGACTTACTGAATGGCTTGACTGACTTACTGAATGACTTGACTGACTTACTGAATGGCTTGACTGACTTACTGAATGGCTTGACTGACTTACTGAATGGCTTGACTGACTTATTGAATGACTTGACTGACTTATTGAATGACTTGACTGACTTACTGAATGACTTGACTGACTTACTGAATGACTTGACTGACTTACTGGAGCATGACTTGACTGACCTACTGAATGACTTGACTGACTTACTGAATGACTTGACTGACTTACTGAATGACTTGACTGACTTACTGAATGACTTGACTGACTTACTGAATGGCTTGACTGACTTACTGAATGGCTTGACTGACTTACTGAATGGCTTGACTGACTTAAAGTTAGACACTCAGTTCAACCATCGACTTCAGTTCAAGAACTTCTACTATCCACCTCAGCCCAGTAGGGCCACACCATCCATATCCACTCTTCACTACCATCCACAAACATCATTACCCACAATTTAAGGTAAGAAATACTATTATTTCTATTGCATTTGTAGTCTTAAGCAGTAATAGATCATGACAATGCACTACAATTACATATCCACCTCAGCTCAGTAGGGCCACACCATCCATATCCACTCTTCACTACCATCCACAAACATCATTACCCACAATTTAAGGTAAGAAATACTATTATTTCTATTGCATTTGTAGTCTTAAGCAGTAATAGATCATGACAATGAACTAAAATTACATATTCGCCTTCAATTTTTGCAAGATATGTTGGTCTAAAAAAACTTGTTTGGCTTTTTGGGGACTCTCAAACACGTAACCCTATTTTTCCCATAAGTTCTGTTAATTATTTAAGACGAAATTATCTAACACGACTTTTTCAGGAACGTAACTATCGTGCTAAATGACGTTCTACTGTAAATAACAAAAAAGGCACAATACCGTGACTGGAACAATACACACACAACCCGCACATATAAAAAGAGAGGAGCTTACGACGACGTTTCGGTCCGACTTGGACCATTTACAAAGTCACACTAACACACAGAACAAGGGAAGGGGTGTAGATGAATGGTTCAGAGAACCGACAAGTTATAAA
>WNWK01035197.1:0-19941 GCA_009830355.1 Cherax destructor | reverse complement strand
TCAAGACCCTCGCTGCTCGGTCTATGACCAGACCTTGTGGTGGATCAGGGCCTGATCAACCAGGCTGTTCCTGCTGGCATCACGTAAACCGACGTACGAACCACAGCCTGGCTGGGAGGCAATTGAGCAGTCTTGGGCCCCTGACACTTATTGTGTTGTCTCTTAGTGTACTCACAGCACCTTGCTTTTCATTGGGTGGTTAGTCTTTTGCTTCCATAGGAGTGACTTCTTGTGGTGGGTCAGTTTGGTGGGTCAGTGAGGTGGGTCAGTGTGGTGGGTCAATGTGGGGGCTCAGTGAGGTGGGTCAGTGAGGTAGGTCAGTGTGGTGGGTCACTGAGGTGGATCAGTGTGGTGGGTCAGTAAGATAGGTCAGTGTGGTGGGTCAGTGAGGTAGGTCAGTGTGGTGGGTCAGTGAGGTAGGTCAGTGTGGTGGGTCAATGTGGGGGGTCAGTGTGGTGGGTCAGTGAGGTAGGTCAGTGTGGTGGGTCACTGAGGTGGATCAGTGTGGTGGGTCAGTGAGGTAGGTCAGTGTGGTGGGTCACTGAGGTGGATCAGTGTGGTGGGTCAGTAAGATAGGTCAGTGTGGTGGGTCAGTAAGATAGGTCAGTGTGGTGGGTCAGTGAGGTAGGTCAGTGTGGTGGGTCAATGAGGTAGGTCAGTGAGGTGAAATCAGTAAGACTGGATCTAGTGTGGTGTATAGTGTGTGGTGGTATTTGATAAGTCATGTGTTGTGTGGTAGTGTTGTCCTAGGTGTGTCATTAGTAAGTATGGCATTAGGTGTGTTGTGTGTGTGATATGTTGTGTGTGTGTGTGTTGTGTAGTATACTATCTGGTTATGTGTATGTGTTGTGTATGTGTTGTGTGTGTGCGTTGTGTATGTGTGTTTATTTGTGTATGTTTTGTGTTTGTTGTGTGTGTGTGTTGTATATGTGTGTGTATTGTTGGTTGTGTGTTGTGTATGTATTTGTGATGTGTGTTGTGTATGTGTGTTGTGTATGTGTGTTGTGTATGTGTGTTGTGTATGTGTGTTGTGTATGTGTGTTGTGTATGTGTGTTGTGTATGTGTGTTGTGTATGTGTGTTGTGTATGTGTGTTGTGTATGTGTGTTGTGTATGTGTGTTGTGTATGTGTGTGTAGGTGTTGTTAGTGTGATGTGTATTGTGTTGTGTATGTGTGTTGTGTATGTGTGTTGGTAGTGTGTGTTGTGATGTGTGTTGTGTATGTGTGTTGTGTGATGTGTGTTGTTTGTGTGTTTGTGTATGTGTGTTGTGTATGTGTTGTTGTGTTTTGTGTGTGTTGTGTGATGTTGTGTGTTGTGTGTGTGTATGTGATTGTTGTGTATGTGTGGTTGTGTGATGTGTTGTGTAGTGTGTTGTGATGTGTGTTGATGTGTTGTTGTATGTTGTTGTAGTATGTTGTGTGTGTATGTGTGTTGTGTGTTGTTGTATGTTGTGTTGTGTGTTGTGTATGTGTGTTGTGTGATAGTGTGTGTGATTGTTGTGTATGTGTGTTGTGTTGATGTGTGTGTGCAGTGTGTTGTGTGATGTGATTGTTGAGTGTGTTGTGTAGTGTGTTGTGTGAGTGTGTTGTGTGATGTTGTTGTGATTTGTTGTGTGTGTTGTGTGAAGTTGATGTGTGAGTGTGTTGTGTGTGTGTTGCTGTGTGTTGTGTGAGTGTGTATGTGTGGTGTGTTGTGTGTGTGTTGTGTATGTGTGTTGTGTGTGTGTTGTGTTGTGTTGTGTGATGTTGTGTGAGTGTGTTGTTGTGATGTGTTGTGAGTGTGTTGTGTGTGTTTGTTGTGTGTTGTTGTGTGAGTGATGTGGGGAGTGTGTTGTGTGTGTTGTGTATGTGTGTTGTGTGTTGTTGTGTGTGTTGTTGTGTTGTTGAGTGTGTGTGTAGTGTGTTGTGTGAGTGTTGTGTGTGTGTGTTGTGTTGTGTGAGTGTGTTGTGTTGTTTGTGTGTGTTGTGTGATGTGTGTTGTGTGTGTGTTGTGTATGTTGTTGTGTGTGTGTTGTTGTGTTGTGTGAGTGTGTTGTGTGATGTAGTGATGTTGTATGTTGTCACTGTTTCCACATTCCCTGTGATGTGTGTGCAGGTTGGAGTGTGAGTTAGGTTGAGACAGGCAGATGTCCTGACGTACGGACACCTGCCTTCCAGGAAGGTCAGGGACACCTGCCTTCCAGCAAAGTCAGGGGAAGGCAAATCAGAATCACACGTGGTCATGGAAGAAGACAGCTGGTACAGACTGTTGACCTGTGACTATTGACCTGTGACTGTTAATCTGTGACTGTTGGCCTTGGTGTTGACTTGCGACAGTTGACCTTTGATTGTTGACCTGTGACTGTTAACCTGTGATTATTAACCTGTGACTGTTGACCTATGATTGTTGGCCTATGAATGTTGACATGAGTGTTGACCTGTGATGTTGACCTGCGAGTGTTGACCTGTGATTGTTGACCTGTGACTTGACCTGTAATTTTTGACCTGTGACTGTTGACCTGTGACTTGACCTGTAATTTTTGACCTGTGACTGTTGACCTGTGACTGTTGACCTGTGATTGTTGACCTGTTACTGTTGACCTATGATTGTTGACCTGTGACTGTTGACCTGTGATTGTTGACCTGTGATTGTTGACCTGTGACTGTTGACCTGTGATTGTTGACCTGTGACTGTTGACCTGTGATTGTTGACCTGTGACTGTTGACCTGTGACTGTTGACCTGTGACTGTTGACCTGTGACTGTTGACCTTGAAGATGACCTTGACTGTGAGGTGTTTCTAGCAGACCTGAGTGTCGTCACTCAGGTCGTCAGCATTGGTGGTTCCTGTCACCTTGCTTGTCAACTCTGTGGACAATGACTGGATCTGGTTTTTGTGTTCACAACACTACGTTAGCCCCGCCCTGCCTAGTTTATTGTGCACTCTAACACAGCCTAGTTTATTGTGCACTCTAACACAGCCTAGTTTATTGTGCACTCTAACACAGCCTAGTTTATTGTGCACACTAACACAGTCTTGTTATTGTGCACACTAACACAGTCTTGTTATTGTGCACACTAACGCAGTCTTGTTATTGTGCACACTAACGCAGTCTTGTTATTGTGCACACTAACGCAGTCTTGTTATTGTGCACACTAACGCAGTCTTGTTATTGTGCACACTAACGCAGTCTTGTTATTGTGCATACTAACGCAGTCTTGTTATTGTGCATACTAACGCAGTCTTGTTATTGTGCACACTAACAGTCTTGTTATTGTGCACACTAACACAGTCTTGTTATTGTGCACACTAACACAGTCTTGTTATTGTGCACACTAACACAGTCTTGTTATTGTGCACACTAACACAGTCTTGTTATTGTGCACACTAACACAGTCTTGTTATTGTGCACACTAACACAGTCTTGTTATTGTGCACACTAACACAGTCTTGTTATTGTGCACACTAACACAGTCTTGTTATTGTGCACACTAACACAGTCTTGTTATTGTGCACACTAACACAGTCTTGTTATTGTGCACACTAACACAGTCTTGTTATTGTGCACTAACACAGTCTTGTTATTGTGCACACTAACACAGTCTTGTTATTGTGCACACTAACACAGTCTTGTATTGTGCACACTAACACAGTCTTGTTATTGTGCACACTAACACAGTCTTGTTATTGTGCACACTAACACAGTCTTGTTATTGTGCACACTAACAGTCTTGTTATTGTGCACACTAACACAGTCTTGTTATTGTGCACACTAACAGTCTTGTTATTGTGCACACTAACACAGTCTTGTTATTGTGCACACTAACACAGTCTTGTTATTGTGCACACTAACAGTCTTGTTATTGTGCACACTAACACAGTCTTGTTAGCTTAGCTATGTTTAGTCCACATAATAAAAACATGATAACTGGAATACTAGAGGTGAGATTTTTGTCAGGTTCTTGTCAGGTTCTTGTCTGGTTCTCGTCAGGTTCTCTTCAGTTTTTTTTTTTAATCTAAACCTTCTCACTTACATTTGTCGCGCCAGTTCATGAAGCTGCGCGGGTATTTCCCTTTAGTAATCCCAGTGATCTGTACTACGATGTTATTTGCTTCACTTTGCACTTGGATCGGTTTATTGACGGAAGGTTTCGTCTATGCTGCTTCTTCAGTTAGATGCAGAGACGCGGAGGGTAGTTTGAGGTGATCAGTCCCTCACCGTTGAAGGACGTTAATCACTTTCTGCTAGGATAGTCTCTGCTAGGATAGTCTCTGCTAGGATAGTCTCGGCTAGGATAGTCTCGGCTAGGATAGTCTCTGCTAGGATAGTCTCGGCTAGGATAGTCTCGGCTAGGATAGTCTCGGCTAGGATAGTCTCGGCTAGGATAGTCTCGGCTAGGATAGTCTCGGCTAGGATAGTCTCGGCTAGGATAGTCTCGGCTAGTCTCGGCTAGGATAGTCTCGGCTAGGATAGTCTCGGCTAGGATAGTCTCGGCTAGGATAGTCTCGGCTAGGATAGTCTCGGCTAGGATAGTCTCGGCTAGGATAGTCTCGGCTAGGATAGTCTCGGCTAGTCCTCGGCTAGGATAGTCTCGGCTAGTCTCGGCTAGGATAGTCTCGGCCTAGGATAGTCTCGGCTAGGATAGTCTCGGCTAGGATAGTCTCGGCTAGGATAGTCTCGGCTAGTCTCGGCTAGGATAGTCTCGGCTAGTCTCGGCTAGGATAGTCTCGGCTAGGATAGTCTCGGCTAGGATAGTCTCTGCTAGGATAGTTTAGTTGTAAGTAGTGTCTAGAGAGTAAGATCTGATGTCTGTGGTATGCAAGGTCACCTCTCTCAGCTGACCTCTTTACTCTTGAGCTTTGTCTGCAAGGTCACCTCCCAAGCTGACCTTTGTGATGCATAGGTCAGCACACCCTGGTGTCTGTACTCCCCGTCTTGTACTCGCAGTGTTGTACTCGCAGTCTTGTACTCGCAGTCTTGTACTCAGTGCAGTCTTGTACTCGCAGTCTTGTACTCGCAGTCTTGTAACCTCGCAGTCTTGTACTCGCAGTCTTGTACTCGCAGTCTTGTACTCGCAGTCTTGTACTCGCAGTCTTGTACTCGCAGTCTTGTACTCGCAGTCTTGTACTCGCAGTCTTGTACTCGCAGTCTTGTACTCGCAGTCTTGTACTCGCAGTCTTGTACTCGCAGTCTTGTACTCGCAGTCTTGTACTCGCAGTCTTGTACTCGCAGTCTTGTACTCGCAGTCTTGTACTCAGTGTTGTACTCAGTGTTGTACTCGCAGTGTTGTGAGACACAAAGGAGCCTGAGACATGTGATCAGGGTGTAATTGAACACTAAATGAGAACCATAGACATAACTGGGATTATAGGCAGATGGATTTCAACTTTCTGACAGAGAATACATATCTGCACACGAAAATCACTCCCTATCAAATAAAAAAAAACCCTCGGCAGACGTCTCTGCAAACATACAGGGTCTAAAGCCGTCAACAAACAACAAAATTCCTTACATCAAGGGACTGCTCACGGAGTCAAATGCAATGTTTGTAGCATTCACAGAGACCCACATAAAGGATCATTATGACAATGAAATATGGATCCCAGGTTATAACATATTCAGATGTGACAGACTAAACAGACAACAAGGTTGGGGGGGGGGGTTGTACGTCACAGTCACTAATTTGCTCAGAACTACTAAACACCTCAAATGATGTAGTTGAAATTTTGGCCAAAACCTTGTCATTGTGGTGGTATACAAGCCTCCAGATGCAACTTCCCAGCAATTCCAGGAACAGCTTTTGAAAATTGACCACTGTCTGGAAAATCTCCCAACTCCTGCCCCAAACATCTTACTACTGGGAGATTTCAACTTGAGACACCTAATGTGGAGGAATATAGCAAACAATGTTTTAGCAGAGATCAAACCAGGAGGCAGCGCAGATGAAAATTCACACACACGAACTATTAAATCTCTGCACCAAATTCACCTTAAACCAACAAATATTAGAGCCTACAAGACTAGAAAATACGCTGGACTTCATCTTCACTAACAACGATGATCTGATACGCAATATAACCGTATCAAAGACAATACACTCAGATCACAACATAATAGAGGTACAGACATGTATGTACAGGACTCCTGACCAGCAAAATGTGATCAGTCAGGAAGTCTCTTCACAAAATTCAATTTCAATAACAAAAACATACAATGGGATCAAGTCAACTATGTCTTAAATGAAACAAGCTGGGAAGATATCCTAAACACGGATCTGAACATTTGCCTAGAAGAAATGAACTGTGGTTCTTGAGATCTGCTCAACACATTAAATTAAGAAAAAGAAAGATGTAAACTAGAAAGAGAGAGACGCTACCTATACAGACGAAGGCGAAGAGTCACAGAGTTGCTGAGAGGGACCAATATATCTGAAATACGTAGTGAGGCACTGGTCAATGAAATTGCAAATATCGAACTTAAGCAGAAGGAATCTTACAGGAGACAAGAATCACAGGAAGAACTAAAAGCCATAAAGGAAATTGAAAAACAAAATACTTCTTCTCTTATGCCAAATCTAAGGGAAAAACAACATCCAGTATTGGGCCTCTGCTTAGGTGAGATGGGACATACACAGATGACAGCCAAGAAATGAGTGAGATATTAAAGTCCCAATACGACTCTAGTGTTCAGTGAGCCGCTGCCCAGACTAAGGGTCGACAATCCAAATGAATTTTTATGAACGAGACCCAAAATTTGGTAATCTCAAAATTTTTAAATATTATTCTAACTCCACAAGACTTTGAAAAGGCAATAAATGGCATGTCCATGCACTCTGCTCCAGGCCCAGACTCATGGAACTCCGTGTTCATCAAGAACTGCAAGAAGCCCCTATCGCGTGCCTTCAGCTTTCTAGGGAGAGAGAGAGCATGGACACAGTGGTCATCCCACAGTCACTAAAAACAACAGACATAGCCCCACTCCACAAAGGTGGCAGTAAAGCAATTGCAAAAAACTACAGACCGATAGCACTAACATCCCAAATCATAAAAATCTTTGAGAGGGTTCTAAGAAGCAAGATCCCCAACCACCTATATACCCATCAGTTACACAACCCAGGGCAACACGGGTTTAGAGCAGGTCACCCTGCTTGTTCCAGCTACTGGACCATTATGACAAGGTCCTGGATGCTGAGGATAAACAAAATACAGATGTAGTATACCATGTAGTGTGACCATGGCGTAATAGCGCACAAAATGTGTGATAAAGGAATAACAGGAAAAGTTGGTAGATGGATCTATAACTTCCTGACAAATAGAACACAAAGAGTAATAGTAAACAGAGTAAAGTCCGAGGCAGCCATGGTGAAAAGTTCTGTTCCACAAGGCACAGTACTCGCTCCCATTCTATTCCTCATCCTCATATCTGACATAGACAGAGATGTAAGCCTTTGTGGATTACACCCGGATTGTCATGGCAGTGACCTCCACTGAAGACACTGCAAGACTACAAGCGGACATCAACCAAATCTTCAAATGGGCCTCTCAAAACAATATGAAGTTTAATAAGGAGAAATTTCAACTACTCAGATATGGAAAACTTGAGGAAATTAAAAATATCTCAGGGTATATGACAAACTCTAACCATACAATAGAGCGAATGTGAAGGATCTGGGAGTGATAATGTCAGAGGATCTCGCCTTCAAAGAACACAACAATGTATCTACCGCATCTGCTAGAAATATAATAGGATGGATAATGAGAACCTTCAAAACTAGGGATGCCAAGCCCATGATTATTTTCTTCAAATCGCTTGTTCTCTCTAGGCTGGAATACTGCTGTACACTAATGGCCCCCTTCAAGGCTGGAGACATTGCTGACCTGGAGAGTGTACAAAGAACTTTAATGCCACACATAAGTACGATAAAGCACCTAAATTACTGGGAACTGTTAAAGGTCCTTGATCTGTATTCCCTGGAACGCAGGCGAGAGATACATGATAATATACACTTGGAAAATCCTAGAGGGATTAGTACCAAACTTGCACACGACAATCACTCCCTATGAAAGCAAAAGACTCTGCAGGAGATGCAACATTCCACCAATGAAAAGCAGGGGCGCCATGAGTACATTGAGAGACAACACAATAAGTGTCAGGGGCCCAAGACTGTTCAACTGCCTCCCAGCATACATAAGGGGGATTACCAATAGACCCCTGGCTGTCTTCAAGAAAGCACTGGACAGGCACCTAAAATCAGCACCTGACCCACCAGACTGGTTCGTACGTCAGTTTACGTGCGGCCAGCAGTAACAACCTGATTGATCAGGCCTTGATCCACCGCGAGGCCTAGTTATGGACAGGACCGCGGGGGCGTTGACCCCGGAAGAAGAAAAACTGTCTGAACTCATCAAAGGTACCCTCCAGGTAGAGAGGTAAAAAGCTCAGTACCCCAAGGCACTGTCCTGGCACCTCTTCTGTTTCTTATCCTCACAGCTGACGTAGATAAAAACACTGACCACAGTTACGTATCATCACTGGAGGATACCACCACAATAAGCATTAAAGTCACCTTGGTAGAAGACACTGAAATATTGCAGGAAGATATCAGGTGTTTTCCAGTGGGCAGTGGAGAACAACATGACGTTCACTGGTCACCAGTTACACCTTATATATAGAAACAATGAACAACTCAAGAAATACATTGTATATAAAACACAAGTAAATAACCAAATAGAACGAAATGAACAAGTGAAGGATCTGGGAGTAATAATGTCAGCTGACCTTTCTTTCAAAGAACACGGGGTGGATAATGTGACCTTTAAAAGAAGGCAAATAGTGCCAGTGGTAACACTGCTTAAATTACTTGTGCCTTCCCAGCAAGAGAGACATACAAGCTGGAACACATTCAATGATCATTTACTGCGCATATGGAGCCAATATAACATTAATATTACTGGGAACGTCTTAAAATATGTACTAACTGGAGAGGAGAGAGAGACACATGTTAATATATACTTGGAAAGTACTTGAGGGTCTGGTCCTAAATCTGCCACACTGTCATAACATACTGGAGTGAGAGATATGGGAGGAAGTGTATAATAAACCCAGTTGTGAAGGCTTATTACTCAGTCCTGGTTCAATCTTTAAGCCAAGATGAATCAAGGCTCAGCTCCAATTACAAAAATGGAAAAGATAAATAATAACACCGAAGATAAGCACTTTATTTAAGAGAATATTTTACGAAAAATAATAAATACTTAAACAAGAATCTCAAATCCTATCTTAAAGAAATTGAAAAATGAAATAACAATTGTACTCAAAGCTAATTTATACAGATGTTCGTTGGTAGGTGAACGTGTCGATGTTCTTGACACGGAAGCTCTGAATTGTTCCTTGTTTTCTGAACTCCTTGCTGTTGTTGAATCGACGGATGTCAACAATCACTCGGTTGACATATGTTTCCAAAATCAAGTTAGAAACTCCCGTAGTTAACCAAGGTACCAGGGACTCAGGTGTCGTCCACGGGTGAATAATAGTTGCCTGGGTTTTGGCTCTAATTGATGAATAATAATTGGAGTTTATGTATCTTAGTCTCACTTGAGATAATTCCAGCAAACCCACTCTGCTTTGTGCCAGATGACCCAAGCTGGTCCAGAAGGCTGTAAAGAAATTACAAGACAATCACTCACCACTCTAATAATCACTCTCATTGTAGGCATAAGGCATTTAAAAGAAATGGTGAGACATTTAAACAAATTACTTTACAATAAGACAAGGCACGACAGAGCAGAATTAAGTTTCCAAAATCCCGAGTGAAGCTCTTAACATAAAATAAGACAGAAGCAGCTGTGAAGACTTACAGTGGTGTTGGGGGCGGTCAGTCAAGTGAATATACCTCTGGCCGGAGCCACACACTTCACCTCCCACCGGGTGGAAGAAGGGGGAGGGGGATAGAGGGAGCTAGACACTCACCCTACCTTAACAAGCAGACTACCACACAAACTATCACCATACAGACATTCACACTTTCATTACTCCCATCTATGGACTTTTCCCTCACACCAGTGAAAAGCAGGGGTGCAGTGAGCACACTAAGAGAATACTGTATCAACATCCGTGGTCCCAGATTACTCAATCTTACCAGAAGATATCAGAAACACTGCTGGAACAAGTGTAGAAGCCTTTAAGAGGAAAGTGGACAAGTGTCTTCACCAGATCCCAGATCAACCAGGCTGTGATGGATATATGTGGCAGTGGGCCTCCAGAAGCAACAACCTGGTTAACCAGGGAAGCACCAAACGAGCCTGGCCCATGGCCGGGCTCTGAGAGTAGAAGTTTCGAAACTCTTCAAAGGTATACCAAACGTATATACCAGTTGTACTCAACTGTACTCACCTAGTTGTACTCAACTGTACTCACCTAGTTGTACTCAACTGTACTCACCTAGTTGTACTCAACTGTACTCACCTAGTTGGACTTAACTGTACTCACCTATTTGGACTCAACTGTACTCACCTAGTTATACTCAACTGTACTCACCCTGCCTCCCAGCATACATAAGGGGGATTACCAATAGACCCCTGGCTGTCTTCAAGCAGGCACTGGACCGGCACCTAAAGTCGGTGCTACCTGGAGAGAATTCCAGGGGTCAACGCCCCCGCGGCCCGGTCTGTGACCAGGCCTCCTGTTGGACCAGAGCCTGATCAACCAGGCTGTTACTGCTGGCCGCACGCAGTCCAACGTACGAACCACAGCCCGGCTGATCAGGTACCGACTTGAGGTGCCTGTCCAGTGCCTGCTTGAAGACAGCCAGGGGTTTGTTGGTAATCCCCCTGATGTATGTTGGGAGGCAGTTGAACAATCTTGGGCCCCTGACACTTATTGTGTTGTCCCTCAACGTGCTAGTGGCACCCCTGCTCTTCATTGGGGGGATGTTACATCGCCTGCCGAGTCTTTTGCTTTCGTACGGAGTGACTCTCGTGTGCAAGTTTGGTACTAAGCCCTCGAGAATTTTCCATGTGTATATAATAATGTATCTCTCCCGCCTGAGTTCTAGAGAGTACAGGTTTAGGAACTTCAAGCGTTCCCAGTAGTTGAGGTGGTTTATCGCACTTATGCGTGCGGTGAAGGTTCTCTGCACATTTTCAAGGTCAGCAATATCACCCGCCTTGAAAGGTGCAGTTAGTGTGCAGCAATATTCCAGCCTAGATAGAACAAGCGATCTGTAAAGTGTCAACATGGGCTTGGCATCCCTTGTTTTGAAGGTTCTCATTATCCATCCTGTCATTTTTCGAGCAGATGCAATTGCTACTTTGTTATGGTCCTTGAAGGTGAGATCCTCTGACATGATCACTCCCAGGTCTTTGACATTAGTTTTTCGCTCTATTGTGTGGTTGGAATTAGTTTTGTACTCCGATGAGATTTTAATTTCTTCACGTTTTCCGTATCTGAGTAATTGAAATTTCTCATCATTGAACTTCATATTGTTTTCTGCAGCCCATTTAAAGATTAGGTTTATGTCTGCTTGGAGTCTTGCAGTGTCTTCAACGGTGGATACTGTCATACAGATTCGGGTGTCATCTGCAAAGGAAGACACAGCACTGTGGCTTATATCCCTGTCAATGTCTGATATGAGGATGAGGAATAGGATGGGAGCAAGTACTGTGCCTTGTGGAACAGAGTTTTTCACAGTAGCTGCCTCAGACTTTACTCTGTTGACTACTACTCTTTGTGTTCTACGTGTTAGGAAATTATAGATCCATCTACCAACTTTTCCTGTTATTCCTTTATCACGCATTTTGTGTGCTATTACACCATGGTCACACTTGTCAAAGGCTTTTGCAAAATCTGTGTATATAACATCTGCATTCTGTTTATCTTCTAGAGCATCCAGGACCTTGTCGTAGTGGTCCAGTAGTTGGGACAGACAGGAGCGGCCTGCTCTAAACCCATGCTGTCCTGGGTTGTGCAATTGATGGGTATCAAGATGGGTGGCGATCTTGCTTCTAGAACCCTTTCAAAGATTTTTATGATATGGGACGTTAGCGCAATTGGTCTGTAGTTCTTTGCTATTGCTGTACTGCCCCTTTGTGGAGCGGGGCTATGTCTGTTGTTTTTAGTAGCTGCGGGACGATCCCAGTGTCCATGCTTCCTCTCCATAGGATGTTAAAAGCATGTGATAGGGGCTTCTTGCAGTTCTTGATGAACACGGAGTTCCATGAGTCTGGGCCTGGAGCGGAGTGCATAGGCATGTCATTTATTGCCTTTTCGAAGTCATTTGGCGTCGTGATGAAGTCAGAAAGGCATGCGTCTGTCAAGTTCTGTGGCACTCTCATAAAAAAATCATTTAGGTTTTCGATTTTCAGTCTGGTTAGTGGCTCGCTAAAGACTGAGTCATACTGGGATTTAAGTAACTCACTCATTTCCTTGCTGTCATCTGTGTAGGACCCATCCGGTTTAAGTAGGGGCCCAATACTGGTTGTTGTTCTCGACTTTGATTTTGCATAGGAAAAGAAATACTTAGGGTTTCTTTCAATTTCATTTATGGCTCTTAGTTCTTGCCGTGTCTCTTGATTCCTATAAGATTCCTTTAGTTTTAATTCGATGTTTGCTATTTCTCTGACTAGTGTCTCCTACGTATTTCAGAGATATTGGCTCCTGTAGCCGCTCCGTTATTCTGTGCCTTCGCCTGTATAGGGAGCGCCTCTCTCTTCCAGTTTGCATCTTCTCCTCCTTTTCCTTAAGGGAATTTGCCTTGAGCAAACCTCAAGTACCACAGAGTTAATTTGTTCTAGACATAGGTTGGGATCCGTGATGCTTAGGCAATCTTCCCAGTTTATATCATTTAGGACTTGGTTTACTTGGTCCCACCTTATGTTTTTGTTATTGAAGTTGAATATGGAGAAAGCTCCTCACGGCTGATCACATTTTGTTGATCTGGGGCTCCCGCATGCATGTCTGGACCTCTATTATGTTGTGATCTGAGTATATTGTTTTTGATATGATGACATTTCGTATCAGATCATCATTGTTGGTGAAGATGAGGTCCAGCGTATTCTCTAATCTTGTGGGCTCTACTATTTGCTGGTTTAAGGTGAACTTGGTGCAGAGATTTAAAAGTTCATGCATGTGTGAATTTTCATCTGAGCTGCCTCCTGGTGTTATCTCTGCTACCACATTGTTTGCAATGTTCCTCCATTTTAGGTGCCTGAGGTTGAAATCCCCAGTAGCAAGATGTTGGGGCAGGAGCTGGAAGATTTTCCAGACAGTGGTCAATTTTCAGAAGCTGTTCCTGGAATTGTTGGGACGTTGCATCCGGGGGCTTGTAGACAACCACGATGACCAGGTTTTGATTCTCGGCCTTTATTGCTAATACTTCAACTACATCATTTGAGGCATTTAGTAGTTCTGAACATATAAGTGATCTATGATATACAGGCCAACCCCCTCTTGATACCCATCAATTGCACAACCCAGGACAGCATGGGTTTAGAGCAGGCCGCTCCTGTCTGTCCCAACTACTGGACCACTACGACAAGGTCCTGGATGCTCTAGAAGATAAACAGAATGCAGATGTTATATACACAGATTTTGCAAAAGCCTTTGACAAGTGTGACCATGGTGTAATAGCACACAAAATGCGTGATAAAGGAATAACAGGAAAAGTTGGTAGATGGATTTATAATTTCCTAACACATAGAACACAAAGAGTAGTAGTCAACAGAGTAAAGTCTGAGGCAGCTACTGTGAAAAGCTCTGTTCCACAAGGCACAGTACTTGCTCCCATCCTATTCCTCATCCTCATATCAGACATTGACAGGGATATAAGCCACAGTGCTGTGTCTTCCTTTGCAGATGACACCCGAATCTGTATGACAGTGTCCACCGTTGAAGACACTGCAAGACTCCAAGCAGACATAAACCAAATCTTTAAATGGGCTGCAGAAAACAATATGAAGTTCAATGATGAGAAATTTCAATTACTCAGATACGGAAAACGTGAAGAAATTAAAATCTCATCGGAGTACAAAACTAATTCCAACCACACAATAGAGCAAAAAACTAATGTCAAAGACCTGGGAGTGTTCATGTCAGAGGATCTCACCTTCAAGGACCATAACAATGTAGCAATTGCATCTGCTCGAAAAATGACAGGATGGATAATGAGAACCTTCAAAACCAGGGATGCCAAGCCCATGTTGACACTTTACAGATCGCTTGTTCTATCTAGGCTGGAATATTGCTGCACACTAACTGCACCTTTCAAGGCGGGTGAAATTGCTGACCTTGAAAATGTGCAGAGAACCTTCACGGCACGCATAAGTGCGATAAACCACCTCAACTACTGGGAACGCTTGAAGTTCCTAAACCTGTACTCTCTAGAACGCAGGCGGGAGAGATACATTATTATATACACATGGAAAATTCTCGAGGGCTTAGTACCAAACTTGCACACAAAAATCACTCCCTACGAAAGCAAAAGACTCGGCAGGCGATGTAACATTCCCCCAATGAAGAGCAGGGGTGCCACTAGCACGTTGAGGGACAACACAATAAGTGTGAGGGGCCCAAGATTGTTCAACTGCCTCCCAGCATACATCAGGGGGATTACCAACAAGCCCCTGGCTGTCTTCAAGCAGGCACTGGACAGGCACCTCAAGTCGGTACCTGATCAGCCGGGCTGTGGTTCGTACGTTGGACTGCGTGTGGCCAGCAGTAACAGCCTGGTTGATCAGGCTCTGGTCCAACAAGAGGCCTGGTCACGGACCGGGCCGCGGGGGCGTTGACCCCTGGAATTCTCTCCAGGTAGACTCCAGGTAGACACCTGTATAGGTTGTAGCCCGGGATCCATATTTCATTGTCCAAGTGATCTCTTATGTGGGTCTCTGTGAAAGCCGCAAACATAGCATTTGACTCTGTAAGCAGTCCACGAATGTAAGGTACCTTGTTGTTTGTTGCTGGCTTTAGACCCTGTATACTAGCAAAGATGAATGTAGTTGGATTTGTGGTATTGGTGGTATTGGGAGGGTCTTTTTTTCCTGGCTCTAATATCTGTTGTAATGGAGTGGAGGCCACTGACGGTGATTCCACTCCAGAAATGATTGTAGTTGGTGTACAATTTCTGTCATTTCCTGCCAGCTTTTTTTCCTTCCTGGCACTAAAAAACCTCTCTCTCCGGAGTGGCTGTGGCTACCCTGATTTTGCCATGGTCTGGGTGTTCTGTGTCGCCTCGTACCCTTTAGGTGGTATGCCTGGCAATATAAGTTATAGCACTGTCTTTCCTGAATTGATGTGTGGCACATTTCAGGGTGGAAAAACTTACAGGACGGGAGGTTGCATTTGCCTGTTTTCATATGGGAACGGCATTTTCTGGGGTGATCATAATTGCATGTCCCATCTGATTTCCCAGATTTTCCATGCCTGCAGATACCAAGTGCATAATATTCACATAGGCCTGGTTTCCGTTTACCCTGTTTTTTTGTGACTGTGTTCCCCATTGGTGGGTGTGTTCCTGTCTCATGTCTGTCTTCGTTACTATTGCTAACAATGGAGCCTTCAACTGTTTCCGGTAATTTATCTTCAGTATTTCCCTGGGCATCCCCTTGTTTATTATCTACCGTGGTATTGCTAGTTTGTACCACTGTTTTGTGTGTGTCCTTGTCTACACCTGTTTCCCCGTCATTTATTTCACTAGAGCTACTGTCCCTCTTCAGGTCACCATCATTTATTTCTCCATTCTTAAATATATTGGGTATCATTTCAACATCTGTACCAGGGGCGGAAGCATCATCTGGCCCTGATTTTTTACTGTCCCAACTGTTATAGAAAGCTGTCATGTTTTTTATGAAGTCCGATTTGGTGTTGTCATCTTTTAATATCGATGTGGTTTTATTCCACAGTTCGGACTCATTTGGACATACCCAAAAACACTTCCCTTGTTTAATATCTCGGGTGGTAGAGTCTTGAATGCCTACACAAGGGGCGTGGCAGCATTTACCACAAAAGATGCATGTAATCCATGCAGAGGAACGTATGCTTGTTTGGTTGCATATTACACAGGGTTTCATGATTGATTTTTGTTGGTTGCTTTACTGTATATTCTACTAATAGGTTCCCTGTAAGTGTTGGACAATCTTACCTCGTAAAAGTTATTCTTACTGTTATTGTTTGGGTGTTTGATAAGGTCCCCTAAAACTCCGTCCGCTTATTGAATCCGGACTCGGATACCAGTTTTGAATCCAGTCAATTTTTCCCTTATTTCTTGGATCTGACGAGATCCAGTGTCACTTATTTAATGAATCCTGTAGGGATTGTCCGGGTTACGCGAGACAGATCACTGGAAGATGATTATTAAATTATTAAATCAGATTAAACAAATTAAATCAATAATTTGTTGCAATAACAGTTTGTATGGTCATTAGATGAGTTACAAGGAGCACAAGGGTACATGAGAATGGATTTCTTTATATTAGGTTGTATTAATTATGACAGGTTTATACATTATGAGATATAACAGGTTTATACATTATGAGATATAACAGGTTTATACATTATGAGATATAACAGGTTTATACATTATGAGATATAACAGGTTTATACATTATGAGATATAACAGGTTTATACATTATGAGATATAACAGGTTTATACATTATGAGGTATAAGTTTCAACATTTGTACTAGATTATGTTTGATAAATTATTTTTCTTTGAGCAATTATGTAAGGGGTTTTGAGGCTTGGGGAGTAATACAGTGAATAATGTTATTTTGAGGCAGTGTAAAGCTATTTAATAACTTTGTAGGTAATGTAAAGTAGTGGGTATTTAGTTTTGGGCAAGTAGGTGTTTTTTTAGCAGAGTTTCTAATTGATTTACAGATCGGGTTTCTTTGGTAATCATAGGTAATAAATTTCAAATTTTTGGGCCTTTAATGTGCATTGCGTTTTTGCATAGTGTAAGGTGGACGCGGGGAAAATCGAAGAGTGATCTGTGCCTTGTGTTATGTTCATGTGTCCTGTTAAGGTTGGTTAGGAGAATTTAAAGTTGTGGGTTAATATTTGAGTTTAGTGTTTTATGTATGTAATAGGCACTGAAAAAGTATGGATGTCTTGTATGGTGAGTAAGTTCAGACTTTTGAATATTGGTGGAGTATGCTGTCTAGAATGGGAATTTGTTATCATTTGGACTGCATCCTTTTGTTGTGTTGTTAATGGTTTGAGGTGATTTATAGTTGTTGAGCCACATTCACAGATTCCATAGGTGAGATAGGGGTAAATGAGTGAGTGATAAAGGGAAAGGAGAGCTGGTTGTGGTTTGTTGTTTGATATCTTTATTATGCACCCCATACCCATCCTGTGGGCGGTAGTCAAAAGATTACAGAGGTACATAATGGGTCCAGGGACTGGACAGTGGAACATAGTACCTTATCTTGGATAGTATTCCTACGGTCTTGAAAACTTTCTTGGAAATTTGTTGCATATGTGTCTGAAATTTGAGGCCACTGTCAAGGTGGATTCCTAAGAATTTTCCCTCTGTGAGTTTTGTGACAAGTGATCTGTTTATCATTATGTTAAGTGGAACATTTGTAGCTCTATTTCCAAACTGAATGAAATAGGTTTTGTCAACATTGAGAGTAAGCTTGTTAGTCATCATCCAGGTAGATATTTTCTGTAATTCAGCATTTACAGTGTTGGCTAGTGTGACTGGGCATGGGTGAGAGAAGACGTATGTAGTGTCATCTGCAAATAGTATGGGTTTGAGTAGTTGAGATGCATTTGGTAGGTCGTTTATGAAAATGAGAAAGAGAAGTGGGCCAAGAACACTTCCCTGGGGGACACCAACTGTAATTATTTGTGCGGAAGAGTTTGCTTTATTTGTGGACACATATTCGCTTCTGTCGCTAAGGTATGACTAGGTAATTGAGGGAGTGCCCTCTTATACCATAGTGTGATAATTTTAAGTGTAACAGATCATTGTCAACTGTATCAAAAGCTTTACGTAAATCTATGAAGACCCCCAGTGGGATTTCTTTATTTTCAAGAGTGGTGTATATTATTTCTAGCATGTGTATGATTGCATCATTTGTGTTTTTATTAGGCCTGAAACCAAACTGACAGGGGTTGAGTATGTTGTGGGAGATGAGGTAGGAATAGATTTGCCTATGAATTAACTTTTCAAAGATTTTGGAGAAAGGGGTAAGTTAGATATTGGCCTATAGTTATTTAGGTCTGTTTGATCTCCTTTATGTATGGGGGTAACCCTCGCTATTTTGAGTATTGATGGGAAGGTGGAGGATTCAATGGATTTGTTAAAGAGTGTTGCAATAATTGGTGATAGTACTTGAGAAGCTTTTTTGTATATAAAAGGTGGTAAGTTATTTAGATCTCCTGTCTTGTTTTTTTAATGTGTTAATAACAAGCGAGAATTCTGTTGGGTTGATTGGAGCTAAGAATAGTGTATTCGGGTAGCTTCCAGTGAGGTAGGCGTTAGGGGGCGCTAGCACATGGATTGCGCTTAGAAAAAAAAATCGAAAAATTAAAAAAATTTAGTTTTTCTTACCGGAAAATAGCTGATCTTTCTGGCAACTCCCTCGTATAATTCTCATCATTATACGATGTTTCTACAAGGAGTTATAGTAATTTAGATCATGTGTGGTGATGGCGCCTGTCAACATACGCGCTGACGCAGCAAAAAAAAAAAAAATCCGTTTTTTTTCTCTCAATTTCTTATATTTTTCTCTCTAGTATAATACAAATTCACCATTTGACATCATAGGAGAGTGGGCGGGACTAATATGGCCTGAGAACCAATTAGGAGCCTTCTCTGGCCTTCTCGGATAAGAAGTGCTGACAGGCCATAAATTACGTTGTAGCGGCCAAGACACACCGGGTGTCCAGAATCTCCACACCTACGGTGCCAGGCCAACGATCTCGCCTGTGCATCATCGATTTCGCCGCCAATTACCCTGGATTGGTGCATCGGTGGCTGCCTACCCAAGGGCAGGAAGCCTCCCTCTGCACTCCTGTTGCTTCCTGAAGTCTCCAAGCCATACAGCTGCTCACAGTCAGTGTGCCTCTCCTCTCAGGGCATACAGTGCCCCATCAAGCTACAGTTCACTCTCAGTGTCCTGCGCCTCCAGGATTGGTGCGTCGGTGGCTGCCTACCCAAGGGCAGGTAGCCTCCCTCTGCACTCCTGTTGCTGCCTGAAGTCTCCAAGCCATACAGCCGCTCACAGCCAGTGTGCCTCTCCTCTCAGGGCATACAGTGCCCCATCAAGCTACAGTTCACTCTCAGTGTCCTGCGCCTCCAGGATTGGTGCGTCGGTGGCTGCCTACCCAAGGGCAGGTAGCCTCCCTCTGCACTCCTGTTGCTGCCTGAAGTCTCCAAGCCTTACAGCGAGTGGTGCCTCTCCTCGCCGCTCAAGCCAGTGTTGGCTCTCCTCTCAGGGCATACAGTGCCCCATCAAGCTACAGTTCACCTCCTCAGTGTCCTGCGCCTCCAGTGTGAGACTCTACAAGCAAACTTTAATTAAAGTAATAGCCAGGCAAGTTCGCGTGTCTACTACTCCACACGTACTTGCCGCACAGATTTGGCCATCTGTCACCGCCACATCTTTACGCAACTAGATGATGCCTTCGATGCCTTCCACCTCCCTCCCCCTTCCCACTCCCCTCTACCGCCCTCTCCTGCCTCTAAGGCCTATCCTACCTCTTCCAAAACCAATTCTTTCTCGCTGAACCTCAAATACTCTAATTCTGATGCCACTAACCATACTGAAAATTTATTATTCCAGATCACGGGTGAACCTCAACTTAAAATCTTTAAGACACACTCTGGCTTCAAACTCCTTCTTGACAGACAATCCTACGAAACGTACACCTCAACCTCGACCAGACAACAACTGCTAGATGCCGGCTTCACTATTATTGGGACTCCTGAACCGTGCCAAAAGTACGGTCATTGCTAA
>WNWK01035196.1:0-19941 GCA_009830355.1 Cherax destructor | reverse complement strand
AATTGCAGTAGAAATTCTATTTAAAAGTGTGAAAATGTAAGTATTTTAGCTAAAAAATGAGTTTTGCCAGAAAAGCACTCAAACCGCTCTAAAACGTCGAAATATGCAATAAAATACGATTTTAGCACATTTTTCTGAGCTTTTTAATGTTTCATGTATTTTTCGAAAATAATATGAAATATTCTATAAAAATATTGATTTTTATAGATTTTTAATGGGATTTTTTAAATATATGTAAATAATTAATAAATATTCAAAAATGCTATAAAACTTGATTTTATTGCATTTTTTGACGATTTAAGGCATTTTCAAGGATTTTCTGAAAAACTATTTTTAGATAAAATATACCTATGAGTAAGCTTCCTAAAAGAAAATCATAAAATTTTGCTTACTTTTCCCATAAATTTCAATTGCAGTAGAATTCTATTTAAAGTGTGAAAATGTAAGTATTTTAGCTAAAAAATGAGTTTTGCCAGAAAAGCACTCAAACCGCTCTAAAACGTCGAAATATGCAATAAAATACGATTTTAGCACATTTTCTGAGTTTTTTAATGTTTCATGTATTTTTCGAAAATAATATGAAATATTCTATAAAAATATTGATTTTTAAGATTTTTAATGGATTTTTAAAAATATGTAAATAATTAATAAATATTCAAAAATGCTATAAAACTTGATTTTATTGCATTTTTGACGATTAAGGCATTTTCAAGGATTTTCTGAAAAACTATTTTTTTAGATAAAATATACCTATGAGTAAGCTTCCTAAAGAAAATCATAAAATTTTGCTTACTTTTCCCATAAATTTCAATTGCAGTAGAAATTCTATTTAAAAGTGTGAAAATCTAAGTATTTTAGCTAAAAAATGAGTTTTGCAGAAAAGCACTAACCGTCTAAAACGTCGAAATATGCAATAAAATACGATTTTAGCATTTTTATGCTTTTAATGTTTCATGTATTTTCAAAAATAAATATTTTATAAAAATATTGATTTTATAGATTTTAATGGGATTTTTTAAAATATGTAAATAATTATAAATATTAAAATGCTATAAAACGTTATTTTATTGCATTTTTGACGACTTAAGACATTTTCAAGTTTGTTAAAACTATTTTTAGATAAAATTTACCTATGAGTAAGCTTCCTAAAGAAAATCATAAAATTTTGCTTTCTTTTCCCATAAATTTCAATTGCAGTAGAAATTCTATTTAAAAGTGTGAAAATCTAAGTATTTTAGCTAAAAAATGAGTTTTGTCAGAAAAGCATCAAACGCTCTAAAACGTCGAAATATGCCATAAATGCGATTTTAGCACATTTTCTGAGCTTTTAATGTTTCATGTATTTTCGAAAATAATATGAAATATTCTATAAAAATATTGATTTTATAGATTTTATTGGGATTTTTAAAAATATGTAAATATTTAATAAATATTCAAAATGCTATAAACTTTTTTATGGCATTTTGACGATTCAAGGCATTTTCAAGGATTTTCTGAAAAACTATTTTTTTAGATAAAATATACCTATGAGTAAGCTTCCTAAAAGAAAATTATAAAATTTTGCTTACTTTTCCCATAAATTTCAATTGCAGTAGAAATTCTATATTAAAGTGTGAAAATGTAAGTATTTTAGCTGAAAAATGAGTTTTGCCAGAGAAGCACTCAAACCGCTCTAAAACGTCGAAATATGCAATAAAATACGATTTTAGCACATTTTTCTTAGCTATTAATGTTTCATGTATTTTCGAAATAATATGAAATATTCTATAAAAATATTGATTTTTACAGATTTTTAATGGTATTTTAAAAATATGTAAATAATTAATAAATATTCAAAAATGCTATAAACTTGATTTTATTGCATTTTTGACATTAAGGCATTTTCAAGGATTTTCTGAATAACTATTTTTAGATAAAATATACCTATGTAAGCTTCCTAAAGAAAATCATAAAATTTTGCTTACTTTTCCCATAAATTTCAATTGCAGTAGAAATTCTATTTAAAAGTGTGAAAATCTAAGTATTTTAGCTAAAAATAAGTTTTGCAGAAAAGCATCAACCGCTCTAAAACGTCGAAATATGCAATAAAATACGATTTTAGCACATTTTCTGAGCTTTTAATGTTTCATGTATTTTCGAAAATAATATGAAATATTCTATAAAAATATTGATTTTAGATTTTTAATGGGATTTTTAAAAATATGTAAATAATTAATAAATATTCAAAAATGCTATAAAACGTATTTTATTGCATTTTTGATGATTCAAAGGATTTCAAGGATTTTCTGAAAAACTATTTTTTTAGATAAAATATACCTAAAAGAAAATCATAAAATTTTGCTTACTTTTCCCATAAATTTCAATTGCAGTAGAAATTCTATTTAAATGTGTGAAAATGTAAGTATTTTAGCTAAAAAATGAGTTTTGCCAGAAAAGCACTCAAACCGCTCTAAAACGTCGAAATATGCAATAAAATACGATTTTAGCACATTTTCTGAGCTTTAATGTTTCATGTATTTTCGAAAATAATATGAAATATTCTATAAAAATATTGATTTTTATAGATTTTAATGGGATTATTTTAAAAATATGTAAATAATTTTATAAATATTAAAGCAAATTAGCAATAAAACGTTATTTTATTGCATTTTGACGATTTAAGGCATTTTCAAGGATTTTTGAAAACTATTTTTAGATAAAATATACCTAAAGAGAAAATCATAAAATTTTGCTTACTTTTCCAATAAATTTCAATTGCAGTAGAAATTTATTTAAAAGTGTGAAAATCTAAGTATTTTAGCTAAAAAATGAGTTTTGCCAGAAAAGCACTCAAACCGCTCTAAAACGTCGAAATATGCAATAAAATACGATTTTAGCACATTTTTCTGAGCTTTTTAATGTTTCATGTATTTTTCGAAATAATATGAAATATTCTATAAAAATATTGATTTTTATAGATTTTTAATGGGATTTTTTAAAAATATGTAAATAATTAATAAATATTCAAAAATGCTATAAAACGTTATTTTATTGCATTTTTGACGATTAAGGCATTTTCAAGGATTTTTGAAAAACTATTTTTAGATAAAATATACCTATGAGTAAGCTTCCTAAAGAAAATCATAAAATTTTGCTTACTTTTCCCATAAATTTCAATTGCAGTAGAAATTCTATTTAAAAGTGTGAAAATCTAAGTATTTTAGCTGAAAAATGAGTTTTGCCAGAAAAGCACTCAAACCGCTCTAAACGTCAGAAATATGCAATAAAATACGATTTTAGCACATTTTCTGAGCTTTTTAATGTTTCATGTATTTTTCGAAAATATTATGAAATATTCTATAAAAATATTGATTTTTATAGATTTTTAATGGGATTTTTTAAAATATGTAAATAATTAATAAATATTAAAAATGCTATAAAACGTTATTTTATTGCATTTTTGACGATTCAAGGCATTTTCAGGATTTTCTGAAAAACTATTTTTAGATAAAATATACCTATGAGTAAGCTTCCTAAAGAAAATCATAAAATTTTGCTTACTTTTCCCATAAATTTCAATTGCAGTAGAAATTCTATTTAAAGTGTGAAAATCTAAGTATTTTAGCTAAAAAATGAGTTTTGCCAGAAAAGCACTCAAACCGCTCTAAAACGTCGAAATATGCAATAAAATACGATTTTAGCACATTTTCTGAGCTTTTAATGTTTCATGTATTTTTCGAAAATAATATGAAATATTCTATAAAAATATTGATTTTTATAGATTTTTAATGGGATTTTTTAAAAATATGTAAATAATTAATAAATATTCAAAAATGCTATAAAACGTTATTTTATTGCATTTTTTGATGATTCAAGGAATTTTCAAGGATTTTCTGAAAAACTATTTTTTTAGATAAAATATACCTAGATAAGCTTCTAAAATCATAAAATTTTGCTTACTTTTCCCATAAATTTCAATTGCAGTAGAAATTCTATTTAAAAGTGTGAAAATCTAAGTATTTTAGCTGAAAAATGAGTTTTGCCAGAAAAGCACTCAAACCGCTCTAAAACGTCGAAATATGCAATAAAATACGATTTTAGCACTTTTTTCTGAGCTTTTAATGTTTCATGTATTTTCGAAAATAATATGAAATATTCTATAAAAATATTGATTTTTATAGATTTTTAATGGGATTTTTAAAAATATGTAAATAATTAATAAATATTCAAAAATGCTATAAAACGTTATTTTATTGCATTTTTGACGATTAAGGCATTTTCAAGGATTTTCTGAAAAACTATTTTTTAGATAAAATAACCTATGAGTAAGCTTCTAAAGAAAATCATAAAATTTTGCTTACTTTTCCATAAATTTCAATTGCAGTAGAAATTCTATTTAAAGTGTGAAAATTAAGTATTTTAGCTAAAAAATGAGTTTTGCCAGAAAAGCACTCAAACCCTCTAAAACGTCGAAATATGCAATAAAATACGATTTTAGCACATTTTTCTGAGCTTTTTAATGTTTCATGTATTTTTCGAAAATAATATGAAATATTCTATAAAAATATTGATTTTTATAGATTTTTAATGGGATTTTTAAAAATATGTAAATAATTTATAAATATTAAAAAATGCTATAAAACGTTATTTTATTGCATTTTTTGACGATTCAAGGCATTTTCAAGGATTTTCTGAAAAACTATTTTTTAGATAAAATATACCTATAAGTAAGCTTCCAAAAAGAAAATCATAAAATTTTGCTTACTTTTCCCATAAATTTCAATTGCAGTAGAAATTCTATTTAAAAGTGTGAAAATCTAAGTATTTTAGCTAAAAATGAGTTTTGCCAGAAAAGCACTCAAACCGCTCTAAAACGTCGAAATATGCAATAAAATACGATTTTAGCACATTTTCTGAGCTTTTTAATGTTTCATGTATTTTCGAAAATAATATGAAATATTCTATAAAAATATTGATTTTATAGATTTTTAATGGGATTTTTTAAAAATATGTAAATAATTAATAAATATTCAAAAATGCTATAAAACTTGATTTTATTGCATTTTTTGACGATTTAAGGCATTTTCAAGGATTTTCTGAAAAACTATTTTTAGATAAAATATACCTATGAGTAAGCTTCACTAAAAAATTGCACCAATTTCATCATAAAATTTTTTAAGTTGATAATCTATTTTACTAAATAGTTCGACAATAAATCAAATTTCAATTTGTTTTTTCATGTATTTCGAAATAATATGAAATATTCTATAAAAATTGATTTAGATTTAATGTTTAAAATAGTAATATAATATTAAAATGCTAAAACGTATTTTAGCTTTGATAGCATTTCAAATTTTGAAAAATATTTAGTAAATTATTGTCAGAAAAGCACTCAAACTCAGCTACTAAAACGTCGAAATATGCAATAAAATACGATTTTAGCACATTTTCTGAGCTTTTAATGTTTCATGTATTTTTCGAAAATAATATGAAATATTCTATAAAAATATTGATTTTTATAGATTTTTAATGGGATTTTTAAAAATATGTAAATAATTAATAAATATTCAAAAAATGCTATAAAACTTATTTTATTGCATTTTTGAGATTCAAGGCATTTTCAAGGATTTTCTGAAAAACTATTTTTAGATAAAATATACCTATGAGTAAGCTTCCTAAAGAAAATCATAAAATTTTGCTTACTTTTCCCATAAATTTCAATTGCAGTAGAAATTCTATTTAAAAGTGTGAAAATCTAAGTATTTTAGCTAAAAATGAGTTTTGCCAGAAAAGCACTCAAACCGCTCTAAAACGTCGAAATATGCAATAAAATACGATTTTAGCACATTTTCTGAGCTTTTTAATGTTTCATGTATTTTTCGAAAATAATATGAAATATTCTATAAAAATATTGATTTTTATAGATTTTTAATGGGATTTTTAAAAATATGTAAATAATTAATAAATATTAAAAATGCTATAAAACTTATTTTATTGCATTTTTTGACGATTTAAGGCATTTTCAAGGATTTTCTGAAAAACTATTTTTTAGATAAAATATACCTATGAGTAAGCTTCTAAAGAAAATCATAAAATTTTGCTTACTTTTCCCATAAATTTCAATTGCAGTAGAAATTCTTTTTAAAAAGTGTGAAAATCTAAGTATTTTAGCTAAAAATGAGTTTTGCCAGAAAGCACTCAAACCGCTCTAAAACGTCGAAATATGCAATAAAATACGATTTTAGCACATTTTCTGAGCTTTTTAATGTTTCATGTATTTTCGAAAATAATATGAAATATTCTATAAAAATATTGATTTTTATAGATTTTAGGGATTTTAAAAATTGTAAATATATATATTAAAGTATAAACTATTTTGCATTTGGATTAGATTTTCAAGATTTCTGAAACTATTTTTAGATAAATAATATAAACTTCTAAAGAAAATCATAAAATTGTTACTTTTCCAAAATTTCAATGCGAAATTCTATTTAAAAGTTGAAAATCTAGTATTTTAGCTAAAAATGAGTTTTTGCAGAAACATCAAACGTAAACATAATATGATAAAGGATTTTAGACATTTCTGATTTTTAATGTTAAATTATTTCTGAAAATAATCTGAAATATTCTATAAAATTATTATTTTTATAGATTTTAATGATTAAAAATATGTAAATAATTATAATATTAAAATGCTATAAAACGTTTTATGGGCATTTTTGACGATTAAGGCATTTTAGGTTTCTAAAACTATTTTAGAAAATATATAATTCTAAAGAAAATATAAATTTTATTTTCATAAATTTAATTGCATAAATTTATTTAATGTGAAAATTAAGTATTTTGCTAAAATGAGTTTCGAAACATCAAACGCTTAAGTCAATATGCATAAATGTATTTAGATGATTTCTACTTTAAGGAGGGCAATAATTCACGTTTTTCTTTATTTTGGTCTAATTTCAATGAGATTTTTACAGTGATTTATACAGCTTTTAAAAACCTATACACTGTCTTTGTTATGATTTTTGCCTTTAGGTTAGGTAGAAAAAATAAAATGTGCCAAATTTTAGGGGTCACAAAACCAGTAAATTTCTACAAAATTGGGAAGATGTACAATGCTCTAGTTAACATCAGATGAAAGATAAAGGCTCTATAATTGTTGACCCAATCCATTTTAGCAAAAATGTCAGTAGATTCCATTATAAAAAATGTTGAAGTTAGTGATTTTGTTTTTGCCTTTATTTTGTGGGAAAAAATCAATAAAAACAAAGCTGTAAAAATATTGGAAATCTTTCATGGGTGGTTGTAGAGCCATCATTACTCAATAACGTGTGAAAAAATCATGACAATCCTATTAATACTTTTCGCAAAACATTACAAACAATGTCAATAACTTATTTCTGAGTTATTAATATATTTTTTTCTGTGAAACTCTATGGATATGGCACGCTAAATCTCAGCGAGTTGCATGCATCAGCACATGTTGAGACCCCAGAGGCCACTGAGGTGGCATGAGTCCCTACACTTGAATGGAGGCATCAGAGATGTTGCTATTTAGAGTTTTTTAATGAAATAATCATAAAAATTGTAATTTTGCAGAGACAAAACTAAAAAAAAACACTAATTGGCAACATGTATTATTTATGACAGCAAGCACAACAAAAATACATTTAAGGAAAAAATATACTTGGAAATATGATATAAACAAGTTGATTACACCAAAATGTTGCCAGAATGATGCACTATTTTTTGGTAAGAAAACATTTTTCAAAATTTTTCAATCTTCCTTTCTAATTTCTGGAACAAGGCTCGCCCCTCCCTTAAATGTGAAAATTGATATTTTACAAAAATTGATTTTGAATAACACTCAACCCCTCTAAAACGTCAAATATGCATAAATACGATTTGCATTTTCTAGCTTAATGTTTCAGTATTTGAAAATATTGAAAATTTTAAAAATATTGATTTTTAAGATTTTTATGGATTTTAAAATATGTAAATAATTAATAAATATTAAAATGCTATAAAACTTATTTTATTGCATTTTTGACGATTAAGGCATTTTCAAGGATTTTCTGAAAAACTATTTTTAGATAAAATAACCTATGAGTAAGCTTCCTAAAGAAAATCATAAAATTTTGCTTACTTTTCCATAAATTTCAATTGCAGTAGAAATTCTATTTAAAAGTGTGAAAATCTAAGTATTTTAGCTAAAAAATGAGTTTTGCCAGAAAGCACTCAAACCGCTCTAAAACGTCGAAATATGCAATAAAATACGATTTTAGCACATTTTTCTGAGCTTTTTAATGTTTCATGTATTTTTCGAAAATAATATGAAATATTCTATAAAAATATTGATTTTTATAGATTTTTAATGGGATTTTTAAAAATATGTAAATAATTATAAATATTAAAAATGCTATAAAACTTGATTTTATTGCATTTTTGACGATTAAGGCATTTTCAAGGATTTTCTGAAAAACTATTTTTAGATAAAATATACCTATGAGTAAGCTTCCTAAAAGAAAATCATAAAATTTTGCTTACTTTTCCCATAAATTTCAATTGCAGTAGAAATTCTATTTAAAAGTGTGAAAATCTAAGTATTTTAGCTAAAAATGAGTTTTGCAGAAAAGCACTCAAACCGCTCTAAAACGTCGAAATATGCAATAAAATACGATTTTAGCACATTTTTCTGAGCTTTTTAATGTTTCATGTATTTTTCGAAAATAATATGAAATATTCTATAAAAATATTGATTTTATAGATTTTTAATGGGATTTTTTAAAAATATGTAAATAATTAATAAATATTCAAAAAATGCTATAAAACGTTATTTTATTGCATTTTTGACGATTAAGGCATTTTCAAGGATTTTCTGAAAAACTATTTTTAGATAAAATATACCTATGAGTAAGCTTCCTAAAAGAAAATCATAAAATTTTGCTTACTTTTCCCATAAATTTCAATTGCAGTAGAAATTCTATTTAAAAGTGTGAAAATCTAAGTATTTTAGCTAAAAAATGAGTTTTGCCAGAAAAGCACTCAAACCGCTCTAAAACGTCGAAATATGCAATAAAATACGATTTTAGCACATTTTCTGAGCTTTTAATGTTTCATGTATTTTCGAAAATAATATGAAATATTCTATAAAAATATTGATTTTTATAGATTTTTAATGGGATTTTTAAAATATGTAAATAATTATAAATATTAAAAATGCTATAAAACTTATTTTATTGCATTTTTGACGATTAAGAGCATTTTCAAGGATTTTCTGAAAAACTATTTTTAGATAAAATATACCTATGAGTAAGCTTCCTAAAAGAAAATCATAAAATTTTGCTTACTTTTCCCATAAATTTCAATTGCAGTAGAAATTCTATTTAAAAGTGTGAAAATCTAAGTATTTTAGCTAAAAATGAGTTTTGCCAGAAAAGCACTCAAACGCTCTAAAACGTCGAAATATGCAATAAAATCGATTTTAGCACATTTTTCTGAGCTTTTAATGTTTCATGTATTTTTCGAAAATAATATGAAATATTCTATAAAATATTGATTTTTATAGATTTTTAATGGGATTTTAAAATATGTAAATAATTTATAAATATTAAAAATGCTATAAAACGTTATTTTATTGCATTTTTGACATTAAGGCATTTCAGGATTTTTGAAAACTATTTTTAGATAAAATATACCTATGAGTAAGCTTCTAAAGAAAATCATAAAATTTTGCTTACTTTTCCCATAAATTTCAATTGCAGTAGAAATTCTATTTAAAAGTGTGAAAATCTAAGTATTTAGCTAAAAATGAGTTTTGTCAGAAAAGCATCAAACCGCTCTAAAACGTCGAAATATGCATAAAATACGATTTTACACATTTTTCTGAGCTTTTAATGTTTCATGTATTTTCGAAAATAATATGAAATATTCTATAAAAATATTGATTTTATAATTTTAATGGGATTTTTAAAAATATGTAAATAATTATAAATATTAAAATGCTATAAAACGTTATTTATTGCATTTTTGACGATTCAAGGCATTTTCAAGATTTTCTGAAAAACTATTTTTAGATAAAATATACCTATGAGTAAGTTTCCCTAAAAGAAAATCATAAAATTTTGCTTACTTTTCCCATAAATTTCAATTGCAGTAGAAATTCTATTTAAAAGTGTGAAAATTAAGTATTTTAGCTAAAAATGAGTTTTGCAGAAAAGCACTCAAACCGCTCTAAAACGTCGAAATATGCAATAAAATACGATTTTAGCACATTTTCTGAGCTTTTTAATGTTTCATGTATTTTCGAAATAATTGAAATATTCTATAAAAATATTGATTTTTATAGATTTTTAATGGATTTTTAAAATATGTAAATAATTAATAAATATTCAAAATGCTATAAAACGTTATTTTATTGCATTTTTGACGATTCAAGGCATTTTCAAGGATTTTCTGAAAACTATTTTTAGATAAAATATACCTATGAGTAAGCTTCCTAAAGAAAATCATAAAATTTTGCTTACTTTTCCCATAAATTTCAATTGCAGTAGAAATTCTATTTAAAGTGTGAAAATCTAAGTATTTTAGCTAAAATGAGTTTTCAAAAGCATCAAACCGCTCTAAAACGTCGAAATATGCATAAAATCGATTTTAGCACATTTTCTGAGCTTTTAATGTTTCATGTATTTTCGAAATAATATGAAATATTCTATAAAATATTGATTTTTAGATTTTTAATGGGATTTTTAAAATATGTAAATAATTAATAAATATTCAAAAATGCTTAAAACTATTTTATTGCATTTTTGAGATTCAAGGCATTTTCAAGGATTTTCGAAAAACTATTTTTAGATAAAATATACCTATAGTAAGCTTCTAAAAGAAAATCATAAAATTTTGCTTACTTTTCCATAAATTTCAATTGCAGTAGAAATTCTATTTAAAAGTGTGAAAATTAAGTATTTTAGCTAAAAATGAGTTTTGTAGAAAGCACTCAAACGCTCTAAACGTCGAAATATGCATAAAATACGATTTTAGCACATTTTCTGAGCTTTTAATGTTTCATGTATTTTCGAAAATAATATGAAATATTCTATAAAAATATTGATTTTTATAGATTTTTAATGGATTTTTAAAATATGTAAATAATTATAAATATTAAAATGCTATAAACATTTTATTGCATTTTTGACGATTAAGACATTTTCAAGTTTTCTGAAAAACTATTTTTAGATAAAATATACTATGAGTAAGCTTCTAAAGAAAATCATAAAATTTTGTTACTTTTCCATAAATTTCAATTGCAGTAGAAATTTATTTAAAAGTGTGAAAATGTAAGTATTTTAGCTAAAAATGAGTTTTCAGAAAGCACTCAAACCGCTCTAAAACGTCGAAATATGCAATAAAATACGATTTTAGCACATTTTCTTGCTTTTAATGTTTCATGTATTTTTCGAAAATATGAAATATTTATAAAAATATTGATTTTATAGATTTTTAATGGGATTTTTAAAATATGTAAATAATTTATAAATATTAAAAATGCTATAAAACGTTATTTTATTGCATTTTGACGATTAAGGCATTTTCAAGATTTTGTAAAAACTATTTTTAGATAAAATTTACCTATGGTAAGCTTCCTAAAAGAAAATCATAAAATTTTGCTTTCTTTTCCCATAAATTTCAATTGCATAGAAATTCTATTTAAAAGTGTGAAAATCTAAGTATTTTAGCTAAAAATGAGTTTTGTCAGAAAAGCATCAAACCGCTCTAAAACGTCGAAATATGCAATAAAATCGATTTTGCACATTTTTCTGAGCTTTTAATGTTTCATGTATTTTCGAAAATAATATGAAATATTCTATAAAAATATTGATTTTATAGATTTTTAATGGATTTTTAAAAATATGTAAATAATTAATAAATATTCAAAAATGCTATAAAACGTATTTTATTGCATTTTTGAGATTCAAGGCATTTTCAAGGATTTTCTGAAAAACTATTTTTTAGATAAAATATACCTATGAGTAAGCTTCCTAAAAGAAAATCATAAAATTTTGCTTACTTTTCCCATAAATTTCAATTGCAGTAGAAATTCTATTTAAAAGTGTGAAAATCTAAGTATTTTACCTAAAAATGAGTTTTGCCAGAAAAGCACTCAAACCGCTCTAAAACGTCGAAATATGCAATAAAATACGATTTTAGCACATTTTCTGAGCTTTTAATGTTTCATGTATTTTCGAAAATAATATGAAATATTCTATAAAAATATTGATTTTATAGATTTTTAATGGGATTTTTAAAAATATGTAAATAATTAATAAATATTCAAAATGCTATAAAACTGTATTTTATTGCATTTTTGAGATTAAGAGATTTTCAAGGATTTTCTGAAAAACTATTTTTAGATAAAAATATATGCTTCTAAAAGAAAATCATAAAATTTTGCTTACTTTTCCCATAAATTTCAATTGCAGTAGAAATTCTATTTAAAGTGTGAAAATGTAAGTATTTTAGCTAAAAAATGAGTTTTGCAGAAAAGCACTCAAACGCTCTAAAACGTCGAAATATGCAATAAAATCGATTTAGCATTTTCTGAGCTTTTAATGTTTCATGTATTTTCGAAATAATATGAAATATTCTATAAAAATATTGATTTTTATAGATTTTTAATGGGATTTTTAAAAATATGTAAATAATTTATAAATATTAAAAATCTATAAAACGTTATTTTATTGCATTTTTGACGATTAAGGCATTTTCAAGGTTTTTGAAAAACATATTTTTAGATAAAATATACCTATAGTAATTCTAAAGAAAATCATAAAATTTTGCTTACTTTTCCATAAATTTCAATTGCAGTAGAAATTCTATTTAAAAGTGTGAAAATCTAAGTATTTTAGCTAAAAATGAGTTTTGCAGAAAAGCACTCAAACCGCTCTAAAACGTCAAATATGCAATAAAATACGATTTTAGCACATTTTCTGAGCTTTTAATGTTTCATGTATTTTCGAAAATAATATGAAATATTCTATAAAAATATTGATTTTATAGATTTTTAATGGGATTTTTAAAAATATGTAAATAATTAAATATATTCAAAAATGCTATAAAACTTGATTTTATTGCATTTTTGACGATTTAAGCATTTTCAAGGATTTTCTGAAAACTATTTTTAGATAAAATATACCTATAAGTAAGCTTCCTAAAGAAAATCATAAAATTTTGCTTACTTTTCCCATAAATTTCAATTGCAGTAGAAATTTATTTAAAGTGTGAAAATTAAGTATTTTAGCTAAAAATGAGTTTTGCAGAAAAGCACTCAAACCGCTCTAAAACGTCGAAATATGCAATAAAATACGATTTTAGCACATTTTCTGAGCTTTTAATGTTTCATGTATTTTTCGAAAATAATATGAAATATTTTATAAAATATTGATTTTTATAGATTTTTAATGGGATTTTTTAAAAATATGTAAATAATTTATAAATTTTAAAAATACTATAAAACTTGATTTTATTGCATTTTTTGACGATTAAGGGGAGGGCGAGCCTTGTTCAGAAATTAGGAAAGGAAGATTGAAAATTTTGGAAAAAATGTTTTCTTACCAAAAATAGTGCATCATTCTGGCAACATTTTGGTGTAATCAACTTGTTTATATCATATTTCCAAGTATATTTTTTCCTTAAATGTATTTTTGTTGTGCTTGCTGTCATAAATAATACATGTTGCCAATTAGTGTTATTTTTTTAGTTTTGTCTCTGCAAAAATTACAATTTTTATGATTATTTCATTAAAAAACTCTAAATAGCAACATCTCTGATGCCTCCATTCAAGTGCAGGGACTCATGCCACCTCAGTGGCCTCTGGGGTCTCAACATGTGCTGATGCATGCAACTCGCTGAGATTTAGCGTGCCATATCCATAGAGTTTCACAGAAAAAAATATAATAATGTTTTGCGAAAAGTATTAATAGGATTGTCATGATTTTTTCACACGTTATTGAGTAATGATGGCTCTACAACCACCCATGAAAGATTTCCAATATCTTTTACAGCTTTGTTTTTATTGATTTTTTTCCCACAAAATAAAGGCAAAAACAAAATCACTAACTTCAACATTTTTTATAATGGAATCTACTGACATTTTTGCTAAAATGGATTGGGTCAACAATTATAGAGCCTTTATCTTTCATCTGATGTTAACTAGAGCATTGTACATCTTCCCAATTTTGTAGAAATTTACTGGTTTTGTGACCCTAAAATTTGGCACATTTTATTTTTCTACCTAACCTAAAGGCAAAAATCATAACAAAGACAGTGTATAGGTTTTTAAAAGCTGTATAAATCACTGTAAAAATCTCATTGAAATTAGACCAAAATAAAGAAAAAAACGTGAATTCATTCGCCCCTCCCTTAAGGCATTTTCAAGGATTTTCTGAAAAACTATTTTTAGATAAAATACACCTATGAGTAAGCTTCCTAAAAGAAAATCATAAAATTTTGCTTACTTTTCCATAAATTTCAATTGCAGTAGAAATTCTATTTAAAAGTGTGAAAATCTAAGTATTTTAGCTAAAAATGAGTTTTGTCAGAAAAGCACTCAAACCGCTCTAAAACGTCGAAATATGCATAAAATGCGATTTTAGCACATTTTTCTGAGCTTTTTAATGTTTCATGTATTTTCGAAAATAATATGAAATATTCTATAAAAATATTGATTTTTATAGATTTTTAATTGGATTTTTAAAAATATGTAAATAATTTATAAATATTAAAAAATGCTATAAAACGTTATTTTATTGCATTTTTTGGTGATTTAAGGCATTTTCAAGGATTTTCTAAAAAACTATTTTTTAGATAAAATATACCTATGAGTAAGCTTCCTAAAAGAAAATCATAAAATTTTGCTTACTTTTCCCATAAATTTCAATTGCAGTAGAAATTCTATTTAAAAGTGTGAAAATGTAAGTATTTTAGCTAAAAATGAGTTTTGCCAGAAAAGCACTCAAACCGCTCTAAAACGTCGAAATATGCAATAAAATACGATTTTAGCACATTTTCTGAGCTTTTAATGTTTCATGTATTTTTCGAAAATAATATGAAATATTCTATAAAAATATTGATTTTTATAGATTTTTAATGGGATTTTTAAAAATATGTAAATAATTAATAAATATTCAAAATGCTATAAAACGTTATTTTATTGCATTTTTGACGATTAAGGCATTTTCAGATTTTCTGAAAATATTTTTAGATAAAATATACTATGGTAAGCTTCCTAAAGAAAATCATAAATTTTGCTTACTTTTCCCATAAATTTCAATTGCAGTAGAAATTCTATTTAAAAGTGTGAAAATCTAAGTATTTTAGCTAAAAAATGAGTTTTGCCAGAAAAGCACTCAAACCGCTCTAAAACGTCGAAATATGCAATAAAATACGATTTTAGCACATTTTTCTGGGCTTTTTAATGTTTCATGTATTTTTCGAAAATAATATGAAATATTCTATAAAAATATTGATTTTTAATAGATTTTTAATGGGATTTTTAAAATATGTAAATAATTAATAAATATTCAAAATGCTATAAAACTTGATTTTATTGCATTTTTTGACGATTTAAGGCATTTTCAAGGATTTTCTGAAAACTATTTTTAGATATAATATACCTATGAGTAAGCTTCCTAAAAGAAAATCATAAAATTTTGCTTACTTTTCCCATAAATTTCAATTGCAGTAGAAATTCTATTTAAAAGTGTGAAAATCTAAGTATTTTAGCTGAAAAATGAGTTTTGCGAAAAGCATCAAACTGCTAAAACGTCGAAATATGCATAAAATACGATTTACACATTTTCTGAGCTTTTAATGTTTCATGTATTTTCGAAAATATATGAAATATTTATAAAAATATGATTTATAGATTTTTAATGGATTTTAAAAATATGTAAATAATTATAAATATTAAAATGCTATAAAACTTATTTTATTGCATTTTTGAGATTAAGCATTTTCAAGGATTTTCTGAAAACTATTTTTAGATAAAATATACCTTGAGTAAGCTTCCTAAAAGAAAATCATAAATTTGCTTTTTTCCCATAAATTTCAATTGCAGTAGAAATTCTATTTAAAAGTGTGAAAATCTAAGTATTTTGCTAAAATGAGTTTTGTCGAAAGCATCAAACCGCTCTAAAACGTCGAAATATGCAATAAAATCGATTTTAGCACATTTTCTGAGCTTTTAATGTTTCATGTATTTTTCGAAAATAATAGAAATATTCTATAAAAAATATTTTTATAGATTTTTAATGGGATTTTTAAAATATGTAATAATTAATAAATATTAAAATGCTATAAACGATTTTATTGCATTTTTGACGATTAAGCATTTCAAGGATTTTCTGAAAACTATTTTTTAGATAAATATACCTTGAGTAAGCTTCTAAAAGAAAATATAAAATTTGCTTTTCCATAAATTTCAATTGCAGTGAAATTCTATTTAAAGTGTAAAATTAAGTATTTTAGCTAAAAATGAGTTTTGCCAGAAAAGCACTCAAACCGAAATCATAATTTATCTTTCATTCAAAATTGAATATTTGTAAATTTGCAAATAAACTAAGAAATCATAAAGCATTCTATTTAATTTATTTTTAGAAAATAAATATGATTATTAGTAAATATTTAAAATAAAAAGCTAACTTATTATTCTTGACAAAGTTTTTAAAACATTTTAGATAATTTACAGAATAATTTTCTAATCAATTAATATTAAGTGTGAAATAATTTGCAAATAGTTTAAATCAACTAACTAAATTCAATAAATTTACACATTTCTACTAATTTCATGATTTCGAAATAAATATATTATAAAATATTTAAGATTATATTTAAAATATAATATAATTAATATAAACATTTTATGATTTATGGCATTTTAAGTTTTCATTTTTTATAAATATGTAGCCAAAAATCTAAATTTCTTTTCCATAATTTCAATTATAAATTATTGGTGAATTATATTTTGCAAATATTTTGCAGAAAATAAACTTAAACGTCAATATGCATAAATATTACCTTTTCGAAAATAAATAAATATTTATAAAAATTGATTTTTAATTTATGATTTTAATATAAATAATTTAATTAAATATAAAACTTATTTATGCATTTTGACGATAAGGCATTTTAAATTTTGAACTTTTAGATAAATTACCATGAGTGCTTCCAAGAAAATCATAAATTTGTTTTCCATAAATTTCAATGAGTAATTCATTAAAGTGTGAAATCAATTTTGCTAAATGAGTTTTTGAAACAAACTAAACGTCAAATATGCATAAATCGATTTTAGCATTTTTAGCTTTTTAATGTTTCTGTATTTTGAAATATAGAAATATTCTATAAATATTGATTTTTATAGATTTATGATTTAAAAATATGTAATAATATAATATTAAATGCTATAAAACTATTTGATTGACATAGCATTTTAAGGATTTTTAAAACTTTTTAGATAATTCATAGAAGCTCTAAAGAAAATCATAAAATTGCTTATTTTCATAAATTTAATTGCATAGAAATTTATTTAAAAGTGTGAAAATTAAGATTTTGCTAAAAATGAGTTTTCAGAAAAGCATCAAACAAACGTCAAATATATAAAATGATTTAGCATTTTTGAGTTTAAGTTTATGATTTTGAAAAATAATATTTTATAAAATATTGATTTTAAGATTTAAGGATTTAAAAATATGTATATTTATAATTTAAATGCATAAAATTTTTTATTGATTTGAGATAAGCATTTTCAAGATTTTTGAAAACTATTTTTAGATAAATATACTATAGAATTCCTAAAGAAAATCAAATATTAAAAATGCTATAAAACGTTATTTTATTGCTTTTTTTGACGACTTAAGGCATTTTCAAGATTTTTGAAAACTATTTTTTAGATAAAATTACCTATGAGTAAGCTTCCTAAAAGAAAATCATAAAATTTTTTACTTTTCCCATAAATTTCAATTGCAGTAGAAATTCTATTTAAAAGTGTGAAAATCTAAGTATTTTTAGCTAAAAATGAGTTTTGTCAGAAAAGCATCAAACCGCTCTAAAACGTCGAAATATGCAATAAAATACGATTTTAGCAATTTTCTGAGCTTTTTAATGTTTCATGTATTTTCGAAAATAATATGAAATATTCTATAAAAATATTGATTTTTATAGATTTTTAAGGGATTTTTAAAAATATGTAAATAATTAATAAATATTCAAAAATGCTATAAAACTGATTTTATTGCATTTTGACGATTAAGGCATTTTCAAGGTTTTCTGAAAAACTATTTTTAGATAAAATATACCTATGAGTAAGCTTCCTAAAAGAAAATCATAAAATTTTGTTACTTTCCCATAAATTTCAATTGCAGTAGAAATTCTATTTAAAAGTGTAAAATGTAAGTATTTTAGCTAAAATGAGTTTTGCCAGAAAAGCACTCAAACCGTCTAAAACGTCGAAATATGCAATAAATACGATTTTAGCACATTTTTCTGAGCTTTTTAATGTTTCATGTATTTTCGAAAATAATAGAAATATTCTATAAAAATATTGATTTTATAGATTTTTAATGGGATTTTTAAAAATATGTAAATAATTTATAAATATTAAAAATGCTATAAAACTTATTTTATTGATTTTTAAAATTAAGAGCATTTTCAAAATTTTTAAAAACTATTTTTAGATAAAATATTTATAACTTCCTAAAGAAAATCATAAAATTTTGCTTCTTTTATAAATTTCAATTGCAGTGAAATTCTATTTAAAGTGTGAAAATCTAAGTATTTTAGCTAAAAAATGAGTTTTGTCAGAAAACATCAAACCGCTCTAAACGTCGAAATATGCCATAAAATGATTTAGCACATTTTCTGAGCTTTTTAATGTTTCATTATTTTTCGAAAATAATAAAATATTTATAAAAAATATTGATTTTTATAGATTTTAATGGGATTTTTAAAAATATGTAAATAATTAGTAAATATTCAAAAATGCTATAAACTTATTTTATGCATTTTTGGATTAAACATTTTCAAGGATTTTCTGAAAAACTATTTTTAGATAAAATATACTATGATAAGCTTCCTAAAGAAAATCATAAAATTTTGCTTACTTTTCCCATAAATTTCATTGCAGTAGAAATTCTATTTAAAGTGTGAAAATCTAAGTATTTTAGCTAAAAATGAGTTTTTCAGAAACTCAAACCGCTCTAAAACGTCGAAATATGCATAAAATACGATTTTAGCACATTTTTCTTAATGTTTCATGTATTTTCGAAAATAATATGAATATTCTATAAAAATATTGATTTTTATAGATTTTTAATGGATTTTTTAAAAATATGTAAATAATTAATAAATATTAAAATGCTATAAAACGTTATTTTTTGATTTTGACAATTAAAACATTTTCAAGGATTTTCTGAAAAACTATTTTTTTAGATAATACCTATGAGTAAGCTTCCTAAAGAAAATCATAAATTTTCTTACTTTTCCCATAAATTTCAATTGCAGTAAATTCTATTTAAAAGGTGAAAATTAATTTTTAGCTAAAATGAGTTTTGTCAGAAAAATCAAACCGCTCTAAAACGTCGAAATATGCAATAAAATACGATTTAGCACATTTTTCTAGCTTTTAATGTTTCATGTATTTTTCGAAAATAATATAGAGAATATTCTATAAAAAATATTGATTTTAAAAGATTTTTAATGGGATTTTTAAAATTATGTAAAAAATTTTATAAATATTAAAAATGCTATAAAACTTATTTTATTGCATTTTTGACGATTAAGCATTTTAAAATATTTTTAATAATTAAGTTTAAATGTAAAAATTATTTTAATAAATTACATGTAAGTTCTAAAGATTAAAAATTTTTTTTTTCCAAAATTATTAAGAATTAATTTATTTTAAAATAAAAT